>JAUJYP020000414.1:0-100997 GCA_030674075.2 Linum usitatissimum | reverse complement strand
AAACAATAATAGAAAAAAAAATGCGTTCAACAAGAGGAAAAATCAAGAGGTCACCCATCCTAGATTACTTTCAGCCAAGTACATTTAACTTCGGAATGATGACGGGATCTGATGCATTACTGGTGGTATGATCTTAACCGTCTGCTTCTCGCGCTCATATGTACATGAATAGTCTTTCACTACTTTCTCCCTTCATTTTCACTCATTTATCTTAATTTTTACTATGTTTTGATCTCGTTTCTCTAGGACCATCGAGCTAACCCGTAGTTTTGAATCCCCGACATCATTACATAAGTTCTACTAGAGAATGTTCTCTAGTTAAATGTTTCCATTACACATCAGGGCAAAAATTGAAACAATAATAGAAAAAAGAATGCGTTCAACAAGAGGACAACTCAAGAGGTCACCCATCCTAGACTACTCTCAGCCAACTACATTTAACTTTGGAATGATGACGGGATCCGATGAATTAGTGGTGGTATGATCTCAAATGTCTACTTCTCATGCTCATATGTACATGAATAGTCTTTCACTACTTTCTCCCTTCATTTTCACTCATTTCTCTTAAATTTTACTATGTTTTGATTTCGTTTCTCGAGGAGCATCGAGCCAACCCACAGTCTTGAATCCGCGACATCATTACATAAGTTCTACTAGAGGATGTTCTCTAGTTAAATGTTTCCAATACACATCAGGGCAAAATTGAAACAATAATAGAAAAAAAAATGCGTTCAACAAGAGGAAAAATCAAGAGGTCACCCATCCTAGACTACTCTCAGCCAAGTACATTTAACTTCGGAATGATGACGGGATCTGATGAATTACTGGTGGTATGATCTTAACCGTCTGCTTCTCGCGCTCATATGTACATGAATAGTCTTTCACTACTTTCTCCCTTCATTTTCACTCATTTCTCTTAAATTTTACTATGTTTTGATCTCGTTTCTCTAGGTGCATCGAGCTAACCCGCAGTTTTGAATCCCCGACATCATTACATAAGTTCTACTAGAGCATGTTTTCTAGTTAAATGTTTCCATTACACATCAGGGCAAAAATTGACACAATAATAGAAAAAAAATGCGTTCAACAAGAGGACAACTCAAGAGGTCACCCATCCTAGACTACTCTCACCAACTACATTTAACTTTGGAATGATGACGGGATCCGATGAATTAGTGGTGGTATGATCTCAAATGTCTACTTCTCGCACTCATATATACATGAATAGTCTTTCACTACTTTCTCCCTTCATTTTCACTCATTTCTCTTAAATTTTACTATGTTTTGATTTCGTTTCTCGAGGAGCATCGAGCCAACCCGTCAGTCTTGATTCCGCGACATCATTACATAAGTTCTACTAGAGGATGTTCTCTAGTTAAATGTTTCCAATACACATCAGGGCAAAATTGAAACAATAATAGAAAAAAAAATGCGTTCAACAAGAGGAAAAATCAAGAGGTCACCCATCCTAGATTACTTTCACCAAGTACATTTAACTTCGGAATGATAACGGGATCTGATGTATTACTAGTGGTATGATCTTAACCGTCTGCTTCTCGCGCTCATATGTACATGAATAGTCTTTCACTACTTTCTCCCTTCATTTTCACTCATTTCTCTTAATTTTTACTATGTTTTGATCTCGTTTCTCTAGGACCATCGAGCTAACCCGTAGTTTTGAATCCCCGACATCATTACATAAGTTCTACTAGAGAATGTTCTCTAGTTAAATGTTTCCATTACACATCAGGGCAAAAATTGAAACAATAATAGAAAAAGAAAGCGTTCAACAAGAGGACAACTCAAGAGGTCACCCATCCTAGACTACTCTCACCAACTACATTTAACTTTGGAATGATGACGGGATCCGATGAATTAGTGGTGGTATGATCTCAAATGTCTACTTCTCGCACTCATATATACATGAATAGTCTTTCACTACTTTCTCCCTTCATTTTCACTCATTTCTCTTAAATTTTACTATGTTTTGATTTCGTTTCTCTAGGAGCATCGAGCCTAACCCGCTCCTTGAATCCCCGACATCATTACATAAGTTCTACTAGAGGATGTTCTCTAGTTAAATGTTTCCATTACACATCGGGGCAAAAATTGAAACAATAATAGAAAAAAGAAATGCGTTCAACAAGAGGACAAATCAAGAGGTCACCCATCCTAGACTACTCTCGGCCAAGTACATTTAACTTCGGAATGATGACGGGATCCGATGAATTAGTGGTGGTATGATCTTAAATGTCTGCTTGTCGCGCTCATATGTACATGAATAGTCTTTCACTACTTTCTCCCTTCATTTTCACTCATTTCTCTTAAATTTTACTATGTTTTGATCTCGTTTCTCTAGGTGCATCGAGCTAACCCGCAGTTTTGAATCCCCGACATCATTACATAAGTTCTACTAGAGCATGTTCTCTAGTTAAATGTTTCCATTACACATCAGGGCAAAAATTGACACAATAATAGAAAAAAGAATGCGTTCAACAAGAGGACAACTCAAGAGGTCACCCATCCTAGACTACTCTCAGCCAACTACATTTAACTTTGGAATGATGACGGGATCCGATGAATTAGTGGTGGTATGATCTCAAATGTCTACTTCTCGCACTCATATATACATGAATAGTCTTTCACTACTTTCTCCCTTCATTTTCACTCATTTCTCTTAAATTTTACTATGTTTTGATTTCGTTTCTCTAGGAGCATCGAGCCAACCCGTAGTTTGAATCCCCGACATCATTACATAAGTTCTACTAGAGGATGTTCTCTAGTTAAATGTTTCCATTACACATCGTGGCAAAAATTGAAACAATAATAGAAAAAAGATTGCGTTCAACAAGAGGACAAATCAAGAGGTCACCCATCCTAGACTACTTTCAGCCAAGTACATTTAACTTCGGAATGATGACGGGATCCGATGAATTAGTGGTGGTATGATCTTAACCGTCTGCTTCTCACGCTCATATGTACATGAATAGTCTTTCACTACTTTCTCCCTTCATTTTCACTCATTTCTCTTAAATTTTACTATGTTTTGATCTGGTTTCTCTAGGACCATCGAGCTAACCCGTAGTTTTGAATCCCCGACATCATTACATAAGTTCTACTAGAGCATGTTCTCTAGTTAAATGTTTCCATTACACATCAGGGCAAAAATTGACACAATAATAGAAAACAGAATGCGTTCAACAAGAGGACAACTCAAGAGGTCACCCATCCTAGACTACTCTCACCAACTACATTTAACTTTGGAATGATGACGGGATCCGATGAATTAGTGGTGGTATGATCTCAAATGTCTACTTCTCGCACTCATATATACATGAATAGTCTTTCACTACTTTCTCCCTTCATTTTCACTCATTTCTCTTAAATTTTACTATGTTTTGATTTCGTTTCTCTAGGAGCATCGAGCCAACCCACGATCTTGATTCCGCGACATCATTACATAAGTTCTACTAGAGGATGTTCTCTAGTTAAATGTTTCCAATACACATCAGGGCAAAATTGAAACAATAATAGAAAAAAAAATGCGTTCAACAAGAGGAAAAATCAAGAGGTCACCCATCCTAGATTACTTTCAGCCAAGTACATTTAACTTCGGAATGATGACGGGATCTGATGCATTACTGGTGGTATGATCTTAACCGTCTGCTTGTCGCGCTCATATATACATGAATAGTCTTTCACTACTTTCTCCCTTCATTTTCACTCATTTCTCTTAAATTTTACTATGTTTTGATTTCGTTTCTCTAGGAGCATCGAGCTAACCCGCAGTCTTGAATCCCCGACATCATTACATAAGTTCTACTAGAGGATGTTCTCTAGTTAAATGTTTCCAATACACATCGTGGCAAAATTGAAACAATAATAGAAAAAAAAGCGTTCAACAAGAGGAAAAATCAAGAGGTCACCCATCCTAGATTACTTTCGGCCAAGTACATTTAACTTCGGAATGATAACGGGATCTGATGCATTACTGGTGGTATGATCTTAACCGTCTGCTTGTCGCGCTCATATGTACATGAATAGTCTTTCACTACTTTCTCCCTTCATTTTCACTCATTTATCTTAATTTTTACTATGTTTTGATCTGGTTTCTCTAGGACCATCGAGCTAACCCGTAGTTTTGAATCCCCGACATCATTACATAAGTTCTACTAGAGCATGTTCTCTAGTTAAATGTTTCCATTACACATCAGGGCAAAAATTGACACAATAATAGAAAACAGAATGCGTTCAACAAGAGGACAACTCAAGAGGTCACCCATCCTAGACTACTCTCAGCCAACTACATTTAACTTTGGAATGATGACGGGATCCGATGAATTAGTGGTGGTATGATCTCAAATGTCTACTTCTCGCACTCATATATACATGAATAGTCTTTCACTACTTTCTCCCTTCATTTTCACTCATTTCTCTTAAATTTTACTATGTTTTGATTTCGTTTCTCGAGGAGCATCGAGCCAACCCACGGTCTTGATTCCGCGACATCATTACATAAGTTCTACTAGAGGATGTTTTCTAGTTAAATGTTTCCAATACAGATCAGGGCAAAATTGAAACAATAATAGAAAAAAAAATGCGTTCAACAAGAGGAAAAATCAAGAGGTCACCCATCCTAGATTACTTTCGGCCAAGTACATTTATCTTCGGAATGATAACGGGATCTGATGCATTAGTGGTGGTATGATCTTAAACGTCCGCTTCTCGCGCTCATATGTACATGAATAGTCTTTCACTACTTTCTCCCTTCATTTTCACTCATTTATCTTAATTTTTACTATGTTTTGATCTCGTTTCTCTAGGACCATCGAGCTAACCCGTAGTTTTGAATCCCCGACATCATTACATAAGTTCTACTAGAGAATGTTCTCTAGTTAAATGTTTCCATTACACATCAGGGCAAAAATTGAAACAATAATAGAAAAAAGAATGCGTTCAACAAGAGGACAACTCAAGAGGTCACCCATCCTAGACTACTCTCAGCCAACTACATTTAACTTTGGAATGATGACGGGATCCGATGAATTAGTGGTGGTATGATCTCAAATGTCTACTTCTCATGCTCATATGTACATGAATAGTCTTTCACTACTTTCTCCCTTCATTTTCACTCATTTCTCTTAAATTTTACTATGTTTTGATCTCGTTTCTCTAGGAGCATCGAGCTAACCCGCGGTCTTGAATCCCCGACATCATTACATAAGTTCTACTAGAGGATGTTCTCTAGTTAAATGCTTCCATTACACATCAGGGCAAAAATTGAAACAATAATAGAAAAAAAATGCGTTCAACAAGAGGACAAATCAAGAGGTCACCCATCCTAGACTACTCTCAGCCAACTGCATTTAACTTTGGAATGATGACGGGATCCGATGAATTAGTGGTGGTATGATCTCAAATGTCTACTTCTCGCACTCATATATACATGAATAGTCTTTCACTACTTTCTCCCTTCATTTTCACTCATTTCTCTTAAATTTTACTATGTTTTGATTTCGTTTCTCTAGGAGCATCGAGCCAACCCGCAGTCTTGAATCCCCGACATCATTACATAAGTTCTACTAGAGGATGTTCTCTAGTTAAATGTTTCCAATACACATCAGGGCAAAAATTGAAACAATAATAGAAAAAAAAATGCGTTCAACAAGAGGAAAAATCAAGAGGTCACCCATCCTAGATTACTTTCAGCCAAGTACATTTAACTTCGGAATGATGACGGGATCCGATGAATTAGTGGTGGTATGATCTTAACCGTCCGCTTCTCGCGCTCATATGTACATGAATAGTCTTTCACTACTTTCTCCCTTCATTTTCACTCATTTCTCTTAAATTTTACTATGTTTTGATCTCGTTTCTCTAGGAGCATCGAGCTAACCCGTAGTTTTGAATCCCCGACATCATTACATAAGTTCTACTAGAGGATGTTCTCTAGTTAAATGTTTCCATTACACATCAGGGCAAAAATTGACACAATAATAGAAAAAAGAATGCGTTCAACAAGAGGACAACTCAAGAGGTCACCCATCCTAGACTACTCTCAGCCAACTACATTTAACTTTGGAATGATGACGGGATCCGATGAATTAGTGGTGGTATGATCTCAAATGTCTACTTCTCGCACTCATATATACATGAATAGTCTTTCACTACTTTCTCCCTTCATTTTCACTCATTTCTCTTAAATTTTACTATGTTTTGATTTCGTTTCTCTAGGAGCATCGAGCCAACCCACAGTCTTGATTCCGCGACATCATTACATAAGTTCTACTAGAGGATGTTCTCTAGTTAAATGTTTCCAATACACATCAGGGCAAAAATTGAAACAATAATAGAAAAAAAAATGCGTTCAACAAGAGGAAAAATCAAGAGGTCACCCATCCTAGATTACTTTCAGCCAAGTACATTTAACTTCGGAATGATAACGGGATCCGATGCATTAGTGGTGGTATGATCTTAACCGTCTGCTAGTCGCGCTCATATGTACATGAATAGTCTTTCACTACTTTCTCCCTTCATTTTCACTCATTTATCTTAATTTTTACTATGTTTTGGTCTGGTTTCTCTAGGACCATCGAGCTAACCCGTAGTTTTGAATCCCCGACATCATTACATAAGTTCTACTAGAGAATGTTCTCTAGTTAAATGTTTCCATTACACATCAGGGCAAAAATTGAAACAATAATAGAAAAAAGAATGCGTTCAACAAGAGGAAAACTCTAGAGGTCACCCATCCTAGACTACTCTCGGCCAAGTACATTTAACTTCGGAATGATGACGGGATCTGATGAATTACTGGTGGTATGATCTTAACCGTGTGCTTCTCGCGCTCATATGTACATGAATAGTCTTTCACTACTTTCTCCCTTCATTTTCACTCATTTCTCTTAAATTTTACTATGTTTTGATCTCGTTTCTCTAGGAGCATCGAGCTAACCCGCAGTTTTGAATCCCCGACATCATTACATAAGTTCTACTAGAGCATGTTCTCTAGTTAAATGTTTCCATTACACATCAGGGCAAAAATTGACACAATAATAGAAAACAGAATGCGTTCAACAAGAGGACAACTCAAGAGGTCACCCATCCTAGACTACTCTCTGCCAACTACATTTAACTTTGGAATGATGACGGGATCCGATGAATTAGTGGTGGTATGATCTCAAATGTCTGCTTCTCGCACTCATATATACATGAATAGTCTTTCACTACTTTCTCCCTTCATTTTCACTCATTTCTCTTAAATTTTACTATGTTTTGATTTCGTTTCTCTAGGAGCATCGAGCCAACCCACACTCTTGAATCCGCGACATCATTACATAAGTTCTACTAGAGGATGTTCTCTAGTTAAATGTTTCCAATACACATCGGGGCAAAAATTGAAACAATAATAGAAAAAAGAATGCGTTCAACAAGAGGACAAATCAAGAGGTCACCCATCCTAGACTACTCTCGCCAACTACATTTAACTTTGGAATGATGACGGGATCCGATGAATTAGTGGTGGTATGATCTCAAATGTCCGCTTCTCGCACTCATATATACATGAATAGTCTTTCACTACTTTCTCCCTTCATTTTCACTCATTTCTCTTAATTTTTACTATGTTTTGATCTCGTTTCTCTAGGACCATCGAGCTAACCCGTAGTTTTGAATCCCCGACATCATTACATAAGTTCTACTAGAGGATGTTCTCTAGTTAAATGGTTCCATTACACATCGTGGCAAAAATTGAAACAATAATAGAAAAAAGAATGCGTTCAACAAGAGGACAAATCAAGAGGTCACCCATCCTAGACTACTCTCAGCCAAGTACATTTAACTTCGGAATGATGACGGGATCTGATGAATTACTGGTGGTATGATCTTAACCGTCTGCTTCTCGCGCTCATATGTACATGAATAGTCTTTCACTACTTTCTCCCTTCATTTTCACTCATTTCTCTTAAATTTTACTATGTTTTGATCTCGTTTCTCTAGGAGCATCGAGCTAACCCGCTAGTCTTGAATCCGCGACATCATTACATAAGTTCTACTAGAGGATGTTCTCTAGTTAAATGTTTCCATTACACATCGGGGCAAAAATTGAAACAATAATAGAAAAAGAAAGCGTTCAACAAGAGGACAACTCAAGAGGTCACCCATCCTAGACTACTCTCAGCCAACTACATTTAACTTTCGAATGATGACGGGATCCGATGAATTAGTGGTGGTATGATCTCAAATGTCTACTTCTCGCACTCATATATACATGAATAGTCTTTCACTACTTTCTCCCTTCATTTTCACTCATTTCTCTTAAATTTTACTATGTTTTGATTTCGTTTCTCTAGGAGCATCGAGCCAACCCACGTCTTGATTCCGCGACATCATTACATAAGTTCTACTAGAGGATGTTCTCTAGTTAAATGTTTCCAATACACATCAGGGCAAAATTGAAACAATAATAGAAAAAAAAATGCGTTCAACAAGAGGAAAAATCAAGAGGTCACCCATCCTAGATTACTTTCAGCCAAGTACATTTAACTTCGGAATGATGACGGGATCTGATGCATTACTGGTGGTATGATCTTAACTGTCCGCTTCTCGCGCTCATATGTACATGAATAGTCTTTCACTACTTTCTCCCTTCATTTTCACTCATTTCTCTTAAATTTTACTATGTTTTGATCTCGTTTCTCTAGGAGCATCGAGCTAACCCGTAGTCTTGAATCCCCGACATCATTACATAAGTTCTACTAGAGGATGTTCTCTAGTTAAATGTTTCCATTACACATCGGGGAAAAATTGAAACAATAATAGAAAAAAAAATGCGTTCAACAAGAGGACAAATCAAGAGGTCACCCATCCTAGACTACTCTCAGCCAAGTACATTTAACTTTGGAATGATGACGGGATCCGATGAATTAGTGGTGGTATGATCTCAAATGTCTACTTCTCGCACTCATATATACATGAATAGTCTTTCACTACTTTCTCCCTTCATTTTCACTCATTTCTCTTAAATTTTACTATGTTTTGATTTCGTTTCTCTAGGAGCATCGAGCTAACCCGTAGTCTTGAATCCGCGACATCATTACATAAGTTCTACTAGAGGATGTTCTCTAGTTAAATGTTTCCATTACATATCGTGGCAAAAATTGAAACAATAATAGAAAAAAGATTGCGTTCAACAAGAGGACAAATCAAGAGGTCACCCATCCTAGACTACTTTCAGCCAAGTACATTTAACTTCGGAATGATGACGGGATCCGATGAATTAGTGGTGGTATGATCTTAACCGTCTGCTTCTCACGCTCATATGTACATGAATAGTCTTTCACTACTTTCTCCCTTCATTTTCACTCATTTCTCTTAAATTTTACTATGTTTTGATCTCGTTTCTCTAGGTGCATCGAGCTAACCCGCAGTTTTGAATCCCCGACATCATTACATAAGTTCTACTAGAGCATGTTCTCTAGTTAAATGTTTCCATTACACATCGGGCAAAAATTGACACAATAATAGAAAACAAGAATGCGTTCAACAAGAGGACAACTCAAGAGGTCACCCATCCTAGACTACTCTCAGCCAACTACATTTAACTTTGGAATGATGACGGGATCCGATGAATTAGTGGTGGTATGATCTCAAATGTCTACTTCTCGCACTCATATATACATGAATAGTCTTTCACTACTTTCTCCCTTCATTTTCACTCATTTCTTTTAAATTTTACTATGTTTTGATTTCGTTTCTCGAGGAGCATCGAGCCAACCCACAGTCTTGATCCCGCGACATCATTACATAAGTTCTACTAGAGGATGTTCTCTAGTTAAATGTTTCCAATACACATCAGGGCAAAATTGAAACAATAATAGAAAAAAAAATGCGTTCAACAAGAGGAAAAATCAAGAGGTCACCCATCCTAGATTACTTTCAGCCAAGTACATTTAACTTCGGAATGATAACGGGATCTGATGCATTACTGGTGGTATGATCTTAACCGTCTGCTTGTCGCGCTCATATGTACATGAATAGTCTTTCACTACTTTCTCCCTTCATTTTCACTCATTTATCTTAATTTTTACTATGTTTTGATCTGGTTTCTCTAGGACCATCGAGCTAACCCGTAGTTTTGAATCCCCGACATCATTACATAAGTTCTACTAGAGAATGTTATCTCGTTAAATGTTTCCATTACACATCAGGGCAAAAATTGAAACAATAATAGAAAAAAGAATGCGTTCAACAAGAGGACAACTCAAGAGGTCACCCATCCTAGACTACTCTCAGCCAAGTACATTTAACTTCGGGATGATGACGGGATCCGATGAATTAGTGGTGGTTTGATCTTAACCGTCTGCTTCTCACGCTCATATGTACATGAATAGTCTTTCACTACTTTCACCCTTCATTTTCACTCATTTCTCTTAAATTTTACTACGTTTTGATCTCGTTTCTCTAGGTGCATCGAGCTAACCCGCGGTTTTGAATCCCCGACATCATTACATAAGTTCTACTAGAGCATGTTCTCTAGTTAAATGTTTCCATTACACATCGGGGCAAAAATTGACACAATAATAGAAAACAAAATGCGTTCAACAAGAGGACAACTCAAGAGGTCACCCATCCTAGACTACTCTCAGCCAACTACATTTTAACTTTGGAATGATGACGGGATCCGATGAATTAGTGGTGGTATGATCTCAAATGTCTACTTCTCGCACTCATATATACATGAATAGTCTTTCACTACTTTCTCCCTTCATTTTCACTCATTTCTCTTAAATTTTACTATGTTTTGATTTCGTTTCTCTAGGAGCATCGAGCCAACCCACAGTCTTGATCCCGCGACATCATTACATAAGTTCTACTAGAGGATGTTCTCTAGTTAAATGTTTCCAATACACATCAGGGCAAAATTGAAACAATAATAGAAAAAAAATGCGTTCAACAAGAGGAAAAATCAAGAGGTCACCCATCCTAGATTACTTTCAGCCAAGTACATTTAACTTCGGAATGATAACGGGATCTGATGCATTACTGGTGGTATGATCTTAACCGTCTGCTTGTCGCGCTCATATGTACATGAATAGTCTTTCACTACTTTCTCCCTTCATTTTCACTCATTTATCTTAATTTTTACTATGTTTTGATCTGGTTTCTCTAGGACCATCGAGCTAACCCGTAGTTTTGAATCCCCGACATCATTACATAAGTTCTACTAGAGAATGTTATCTCGTTAAATGTTTCCATTACACATCAGGGCAAAAATTGAAACAATAATAGAAAAAAGAATGCGTTCAACAAGAGGACAACTCAAGAGGTCACCCATCCTAGACTACTCTCAGCCAAGTACATTTAACTTCGGGATGATGACGGGATCCGATGAATTAGTGGTGGTTTGATCTTAACCGTCTGCTTCTCACGCTCATATGTACATGAATAGTCTTTCACTACTTTCACCCTTCATTTTCACTCATTTCTCTTAAATTTTACTACGTTTTGATCTCGTTTCTCTAGGTGCATCGAGCTAACCCGCGGTTTTGAATCCCCGACATCATTACATAAGTTCTACTAGAGCATGTTCTCTAGTTAAATGTTTCCATTACACATCGGGGCAAAAATTGACACAATAATAGAAAACAAAATGCGTTCAACAAGAGGACAACTCAAGAGGTCACCCATCCTAGACTACTCTCAGCCAACTACATTTTAACTTTGGAATGATGACGGGATCCGATGAATTAGTGGTGGTATGATCTCAAATGTCTACTTCTCGCACTCATATATACATGAATAGTCTTTCACTACTTTCTCCCATCATTTTCACTCATTTATCTTAAATTTTACTATGTTTTGATTTCGTTTCTCTAGGAGCATCGAGCCAACCCACACTCTTGATCCCGCGACATCATTACATAAGTTCTACTAGAGGATGTTCTCTAGTTAAATGTTTCCAATACACATCAGGGCAAAATTGAAACAATAATAGAAAAAAGAAGGCGTTCAACAAGAAGACAAATCAAGAGGTCACCCATCCTAGATTACTTTCACCAAGTACATTTAACTTTCGGAATGATAACGGGATCTGATGCATTACTGGTGGTATGATCTTAACCGTCTGCTTGTCGCGCTCATATGTACATGAATAGTCTTTCACTACTTTCTCCCTTCATTTTCACTCATTTATCTTAATTTTTACTATGTTTTGATCTGGTTTCTCTAGGACCATCGAGCTAACCCGTAGTTTTGAATCCCCGACATCATTACATAAGTTCTACTAGAGAATGTTCTCTAGTTAAATGTTTCCATTACACATCGTGGCAAAAATTGAAACAATAATAGAAAAAAGAATGCGTTCAACAAGAGGACAACTCAAGAGGTCACCCATCCTAGACTACTCTCGGCCAAGTACATTTAACTTCGGAATGATGACGGGATCTGATGAATTACTGGTGGTATGATCTTAACCGTCCGCTTCTCACGCTCATATGTACATGAATAGTCTTTCACTACTTTCACCCTTCATTTTCACTCATTTCTCTTAAATTTTACTATGTTTTGATCTCGTTTCTCTAGGTGCATCGAGCTAACCCGCGGTTTTGAATCCCCGACATCATTACATAAGTTCTACTAGAGCATGTTCTCTAGTTAAATGTTTCCATTACACATCGGGGCAAAAATTGACACAATAATAGAAAACAAAATGCGTTCAACAAGAGGACAACTCAAGAGGTCACCCATCCTAGACTACTCTCACCAACTACATTTAACTTTGGAATGATGACGGGATCCGATGAATTAGTGGTGGTATGATCTCAAATGTCTACTTCTCGCACTCATATATACATGAATAGTCTTTCACTACTTTCTCCCTTCATTTTCACTCATTTCTCTTAAATTTTACTATGTTTTGATTTCGTTTCTCTAGGAGCATCGAGCCAACCCACAGTCTTGATCCCGCGACATCATTACATAAGTTCTACTAGAGGATGTTCTCTAGTTAAATGTTTCCAATACACATCAGGGCAAAATTGAAACAATAATAGAAAAAAAATGCGTTCAACAAGAGGAAAAATCAAGAGGTCACCCATCCTAGATTACTTTCAGCCAAGTACATTTAACTTCGGAATGATAACGGGATCTGATGCATTACTGGTGGTATGATCTTAACCGTCTGCTTGTCGCGCTCATATGTACATGAATAGTCTTTCACTACTTTCTCCCTTCATTTTCACTCATTTATCTTAATTTTTACTATGTTTTGATCTGGTTTCTCTAGGACCATCGAGCTAACCCGTAGTTTTGAATCCCCGACATCATTACATAAGTTCTACTAGAGAATGTTATCTCGTTAAATGTTTCCATTACACATCAGGGCAAAAATTGAAACAATAATAGAAAAAAGAATGCGTTCAACAAGAGGACAACTCAAGAGGTCACCCATCCTAGACTACTCTCAGCCCAAGTACATTTAACTTCGGGATGATGACGGGATCCGATGAATTAGTGGTGGTTTGATCTTAACCGTCTGCTTCTCACGCTCATATGTACATGAATAGTCTTTCACTACTTTCACCCTTCATTTTCACTCATTTCTCTTAAATTTTACTACGTTTTGATCTCGTTTCTCTAGGTGCATCGAGCTAACCCGCGGTTTTGAATCCCCGACATCATTACATAAGTTCTACTAGAGCATGTTCTCTAGTTAAATGTTTCCATTACACATCGGGGCAAAAATTGACACAATAATAGAAAACAGAATGCGTTCAACAAGAGGACAACTCAAGAGGTCACCCATCCTAGACTACTCTCAGCCAACTACATTTTAACTTTGGAATGATGACGGGATCCGATGAATTAGTGGTGGTATGATCTCAAATGTCTACTTCTCGCACTCATATATACATGAATAGTCTTTCACTACTTTCTCCCTTCATTTTCACTCATTTCTCTTAAATTTTACTATGTTTTGATTTCGTTTCTCTAGGAGCATCGAGCCAACCCACAGTCTTGATCCCGCGACATCATTACATAAGTTCTACTAGAGGATGTTCTCTAGTTAAATGTTTCCAATACACATCAGGGCAAAATTGAAACAATAATAGAAAAAAAATGCGTTCAACAAGAGGAAAAATCAAGAGGTCACCCATCCTAGATTACTTTCAGCCAAGTACATTTAACTTCGGAATGATGACGGGATCTGATGCATTACTGGTGGTATGATCTTAACTGTCCGCTTCTCGCGCTCATATGTACATGAATAGTCTTTCACTACTTTCTCCCTTCATTTTCACTCATTTCTCTTAATTTTTACTATGTTTTGATCTCGTTTCTCTAGGACCATCGAGCTAACCCGTAGTTTTGAATCCCCGACATCATTACATAAGTTCTACTAGAGAATGTTCTCTAGTTAAATGTTTCCATTACACATCATGGCAAAAATTGAAACAATAATAGAAAAAAGAATGCGTTCAACAAGAGGACAAATCAAGAGGTCACCCATCCTAGACTACTCTCAGCCAAGTACATTTAACTTCGGAATGATGACGGGATCCGATGAATTAGTGGTGGTATGATCTTAACCGTCCGCTTCTCACGCTCATATGTACATGAATAGTCTTTCACTACTTTCACCCTTCATTTTCACTCATTTCTCTTAAATTTTACTATGTTTTGATCTCGTTTCTCTAGGTGCATCGAGCTAACCCGCGGTTTTGAATCCCCGACATCATTACATAAGTTCTACTAGAGCATGTTCTCTAGTTAAATGTTTCCATTACACATCGGGGCAAAAATTGACACAATAATAGAAAACAAAATGCGTTCAACAAGAGGACAACTCAAGAGGTCACCCATCCTAGACTACTCTCAGCCAACTACATTTAACTTTGGAATGATGACGGGATCCGATGAATTAGTGGTGGTATGATCTCAAATGTCTACTTCTCGCACTCATATATACATGAATAGTCTTTCACTACTTTCTCCCTTCATTTTCACTCATTTCTCTTAAATTTTACTATGTTTTGATTTCGTTTCTCTAGGAGCATCGAGCCAACCCACGCTCTTGATTCCGCGACATCATTTCATAAGTTCTACAAGAGGATGTTCTCTAGTTAAATGTTTCCAATACACATCGGGCAAAAATTGAAACAATAATAGAAAAAAAAATGCGTTCAACAAGAGGAAAAATCAAGAGGTCACCCATCCTAGATTACTTTCAGCCATGTACATTTAACTTCGGAATGATGACGGGATCTGATGTATTACTAGTGGTATGATCTTAACCGTCTGCTTCTCGCGCTCATATGTACATGAATAGTCTTTCACTACTTTCTCCCTTCATTTTCACTCATTTCTCTTAATTTTTACTATGTTTTGATCTCGTTTCTCTAGGACCATCGAGCTAACCCGTAGTTTTGAATCCCCGACATCATTACATAAGTTCTACTAGAGAATGTTCTCTAGTTAAATGTTTCCATTACACATCAGGGCAAAAATTGAAACAATAATAGAAAAAAGAATGCGTTCAACAAGAGGACAACTCAAGAGGTCACCCATCCTAGACTACTCTCAGCCAACTACATTTAACTTTCGAATGATGACGGGATCCGATGAATTAGTGGTGGTATGATCTCAAATGTCTTCTTCTCGCACTCATATATACATGAACAGTGTTTCACTACTTTCTCCCTTCATTTTCACTCATTTCTCTTAAATTTTACTATGTTTTTATCTCGTTTTTATAGGAGCATCGACCTAACCCGCTCTCTTGAATCCGCGACATCATTACATAAGTTCTACTAGAGGATGTTCTCTAGTTAAATGGTTCCATTACATATCGGGGCAAAAATTGAAACAATAATAGAAAAAAGAATGCGTTCAACAAGAGGACAAATCAAGAGGTCACCCATCCTAGACTACTTTCGGCCAAGTACATTTAACTTCGGAATGATGACGGGATCCGATGAATTAGTGGTGGTATGATCTTAACCGTCCGCTTCTCACGCTCATATGTACATGAATAGTCTTTCACTACTTTCTCCCTTCATTTTCACTCATTTCTCTTAAATTTTACTATGTTTTGATCTCGTTTCTCTAGGTGCATCGAGCTAACCCGTAGTTTTGAATCCCCGACATCATTACATAAGTTCTACTAGAGCATGTTCTCTAGTTAAATGTTTCCATTACACATCAGGGCAAAAATTGACACAATAATAGAAAACAGAATGCGTTCAACAAGAGGACAACTCAAGAGGTCACCCATCCTAGACTACTCTCACCAACTACATTTAACTTTGGAATGATGACGGGATCCGATGAATTAGTGGTGGTATGATCTCAAATGTCTACTTCTCGCACTCATATATACATGAATAGTCTTTCACTACTTTCTCCCTTCATTTTCACTCATTTCTCTTAAATTTTACTATGTTTTGATTTCGTTTCTCGAGGAGCATCGAGCCAACCCACGATCTTGATTCCGCGACATCATTACATAAGTTCTACTAGAGGATGTTCTCTAGTTAAATGTTTCCAATACACATCGGGGCAAAATTGAAACAATAATAGAAAAAAAAATGCGTTCAACAAGAGGAAAAATCAAGAGGTCACCCATCCTAGATTACTTTCACCAAGTACATTTAACTTCGGAATGATAACGGGATCCGATGCATTAGTGGTGGTATGATCTTAACCGTCTGCTTGTCGCGCTCATATGTACATGAATAGTCTTTCACTACTTTCTCCCTTCATTTTCACTCATTTATCTTAATTTTTACTATGTTTTGATCTGGTTTCTCTAGGACCATCGAGCTAACCCGTAGTTTTGAATCCCCGACATCATTACATAAGTTCTACTAGAGAATGTTCTCTAGTTAAATGTTTCCATTACACATCAGGGCAAAAATTGAAACAATAATAGAAAAAAGAATGCGTTCAACAAGAGGACAACTCAAGAGGTCACCCATCCTAGACTACTCTCAGCCAAGTACATTTAACTTCGGGATGATGACGGGATCCGATGAATTAGTGGTTGTATGATCTTAACCGTCTGCTTCTCATGCTCCTATGTACATGAATAGTCTTTCACTACTTTCTCCCTTCATTTTCACTCATTTCTCTTAAATTTTACTATGTTTTGATCTCGTTTCTCTAGGTGCATCGAGCTAACCCGCAGTTTTGAATCCCCGACATCATTACATAAGTTCTACTAGAGCATGTTCTCTAGTTAAATGTTTCCATTACACATCGGGGCAAAAATTGACACAATAATAGAAAACGAAATGCGTTCAACAAGAGGACAACTCAAGAGGTCACCCATCCTAGACTACTCTCACCAACTACATTTAACTTTGGAATGATGACGGGATCCGATGAATTAGTGGTGGTATGATCTCAAATGTCTACTTCTCGCACTCATATATACATGAATAGTCTTTCACTACTTTCTCCCTTCATTTTCACTCATTTCTTTTAAATTTTACTATGTTTTGATTTCGTTTCTCGAGGAGCATCGAGCCAACCCACAGTCTTGATTTCGCGACATCATTACATAAGTTCTACTAGAGGATGTTTTCTAGTTAAATGTTTCCAATACAGATCAGGGCAAAATTGAAACAATAATAGAAAAAAAAAGCGTTCAACAAGAGGACAAATCAAGAGGTCACCCATCCTAGACTACTCCCAACCAACTACATTTAACTTTGGAATGATGACGGGATCCGATGTATTAGTGGTGGTACGATCTCAAATGTCTGCTTCTCGCACTCATATATACAGGAATAGTCTTTCACTACTTTCTCCCTTCATTTTCACTCATTTCTCTTAAATTTTACTATGTTTTGATTTCGTTTCTCTAGGAGCATCGAGCCAACCCACAGTCTTGATTCCGCGACATCATTACATAAGTTCTACTAGAGGATGTTCTCTAGTTAAATATTTCCAATACACATCAGGGCAAAAATTGAAACAATAATAGAAAAAAAAATGCGTTCAACAAGAGGAAAAATCAAGAGGTCACCCATCCTAGATTACTTTCAGCCAAGTACATTTAACTTCGGAATGATGACGGGATCTGATGCATTACTAGGTGGTATGATCTTAACCGTCTGCTTCTCGCGCTCATATGTACATGAATAGTCTTTCACTACTTTCTCCCTTCATTTTCACTCATTTCTCTTAATTTTTACTATGTTTTGATCTCGTTTCTCTAGGACCATCGAGCTAACCCGTAGTTTTGAATCCCCGACATCATTACATAAGTTCTACTAGAGAATGTTCTCTAGTTAAATGTTTCCATTACACATCGGGCAAAAATTGAAACAATAATAGAAAAAGAAAGCGTTCAACAAGAGGACAACTCAAGAGGTCACCCATCCTAGACTACTCTCAGCCAAGTACATTTAACTTCGGAATGATGACGGGATCCGATGAATTAGTGGTGGTATGATCTTAAATGTCTGCTTCTCGCACTCATATGTACATGAATAGTCTTTCACTACTTTCTCCCTTCATTTTCACTCATTTCTCTTAAATTTTACTATGTTTTTATCTCGTTTTTATAGGAGCATCGACCTAACCCGCTCTCTTGAATCTACGACATCATTAGATAAGTTCTACTAGAGGATGTTCTCTAGTTAAATGGTTCCATTACATATCAGGGCAAAAATTGAAACAATAATAGAAAAAAGAATGCGTTCAACAAGAGGACAAATCAAGAGGTCACCCATCCTAGACTACTCTCAGCCAACTACATTTAACTTTGGAATGATGACGGGATCCGATGAATTAGTGGTGGTATGATCTCAAATGTCTACTTCTCGCACTCATATATACATGAATAGTCTTTCACTACTTTCTCCCTTCATTTTCACTCATTTCTCTTAAATTTTACTATGTTTTGATTTCGTTTCTCTAGGAGCATCGAGCCAACCCACAGCTTGATTCCGCGACATCATTACATAAGTTCTACTAGAGGATGTTCTCTAGTTAAATGTTTCCAATACACATCGTGGCAAAATTGAAACAATAATAGAAAAAAAAATGCGTTCAACAAGAGGAAAAATCAAGAGGTCACCCATCCTAGATTACTTTCAGCCAAGTACATTTAACTTCGGAATGATGACGGGATCTGATGCATTACTGGTGGTATGATCTTAACCGTCTGCTTCTCGCACTCATATGTACATGAATAGTCTTTCACTACTTTCTCCCTTCATTTTCACTCATTTCTCTTAATTTTTACTATGTTTTGATCTCGTTTCTCTAGGACCATCGAGCTAACCCGTAGTTTTGAATCCCCGACATCATTACATAAGTTCTACTAGAGAATGTTCTCTAGTTAAATGTTTCCATTACACATCAGGGCAAAAATTGAAACAATAATAGAAAAAAGAATGCGTTCAACAAGAGGACAACTCAAGAGGTCACCCATCCTAGACTACTCTCGGCCAAGTACATTTAACTTCGGGAATGATGACGGGATCCGATGAATTAGTGGTGGTATGATCTTAACCGTCTGCTTCTCACGCTCATATGTACATGAATAGTCTTTCACTACTTTCTCCCTTCATTTTCACTCATTTCTCTTAAATTTTACTATGTTTTGATCTCGTTTCTCTAGGTGCATCGAGCTAACCCGCAGTTTTGAATCCCCGACATCATTACATAAGTTCTACTAGAGCATGTTCTCTAGTTAAATGTTTCCATTACACATCAGGGCAAAAATTGACACAATAATAGAAAACAAAATGCGTTCAACAAGAGGACAACTCAAGAGGTCACCCATCCTAGACTACTCTCACCAACTACATTTAACTTTGGAATGATGACGGGATCCGATGAATTAGTGGTGGTATGATCTCAAATGTCTACTTCTCGCACTCATATATACATGAATAGTCTTTCACTACTTTCTCCCTTCATTTTCACTCATTTCTTTTAAATTTTACTATGTTTTGATTTCGTTTCTCGAGGAGCATCGAGCCAACCCACAGTCTTGATTTCGCGACATCATTACATAAGTTCTACTAGAGGATGTTTTCTAGTTAAATGTTTCCAATACAGATCAGGGCAAAATTGAAACAATAATAGAAAAAAAAGCGTTCAACAAGAGGAAAAATCAAGAGGTCACCCATCCTAGATTACTTTCGCCAAGTACATTTAACTTCGGAATGATAACGGGATCTGATGCATTACTGGTGGTATGATCTTAACCGTCTGCTTGTCGCGCTCATATGTACATGAATAGTCTTTCACTACTTTCTCCCTTCATTTTCACTCATTTATCTTAATTTTTACTATGTTTTGATCTGGGTTTCTCTAGGACCATCGAGCTAACCCGTAGTTTTGAATCCCCGACATCATTACATAAGTTCTACTAGAGAATGTTCTCTAGTTAAATGTTTCCATTACACATCAGGGCAAAAATTGAAACAATAATAGAAAAAAGAATGCGTTCAACAAGAGGACAACTCAAGAGGTCACCCATCCTAGACTACTCTCGGCCAAGTACATTTTACTTCGGGATGATGACGGGATCCGATGAATTAGTGGTGGTTTGATCTTAACCGTCTGCTTCTCACGCTCATATGTACATGAATAGTCTTTCACTACTTTCACCCTTCATTTTCACTCATTTCTCTTAAATTTTACTTTGTTTTGATCTCGTTTCTCTAGGTGCATCGAGCTAACCCGCGGTTTTGAATCCCCGACATCATTACATAAGTTCTACTAGAGCATGTTCTCTAGTTAAATGTTTCCATTACACATCGGGGCAAAAATTGACACAATAATAGAAAACAGAATGCGTTCAACAAGAGGACAACTCAAGAGGTCACCCATCCTAGACTACTCTCAGCCAACTACATTTTAAGTTTGGAATGATGACGGGATCCGATGAATTAGTGGTGGTATGATCTCAAATGTGTACTTCTCGCACTCATATATACATGAATAGTCTTTCACTACTTTCTCCCTTCATTTTCACTCATTTCTCTTAAATTTTACTATGTTTTGATTTCGTTTCTCTAGGAGCATCGAGCCAACCCACAGTCTTGATCCCGCGACATCATTACATAAGTTCTACTAGAGGATGTTCTCTAGTTAAATGTTTCCAATACACATCAGGGCAAAATTGAAACAATAATAGAAAAATAAATGCGTTCAACAAGAGGAAAAATCAAGAGGTCACCTATCCTAGATTACTTTCAGCCAAGTACATTTAACTTCGGAATGATGACGGGATCTGATGCATTACTGGTGGTATGATCTTAACCGTCTGCTTCTTGCGCTCATATGTACATGAATAGTCTTTCACTACTTTCTCCCTTCATTTTCACTCGTTTCTCTTAAATTTTACTACGTTTTGATCTCGTTTCTCTAGAAGCATCAAACTATCCCGTAGTCTTGAATCCCTGACATCATTACATAAGTTCTACTAGAGGATGTTCTCTAGTTAAATGTTTCCATTACACCTCAGGGCAAAAATTGAAACAATAATAGAAAAAAGAATACGTTCAACAAGAGGACAAATCAAGAGGTCACCCATCCTAGACTACTCCCAACCAACTACATTTAAGTTTGGAATGATGACGGGATCCGATGAATTAGTGGTGGTACGATCTCAAATGTCTGCTTCTCGCACTCATATATACAGGAATAGTCTTTCACTACTTTCTCCGTTCATTTTCACTCATTTCTCTTAAATTTTACTATGTTTTGATTTCGTTTCTCTAGGAGCATCGAGCCAACCCACACCTTGATTCCGCGACATCAGTACATAAGTTCTACTAGAGGATGTTCTCTAGTTAAATATTTCCAATACACATCAGGGCAAAATTGAAACAATAATAGAAAAAAAAATGCGTTCAACAAGAGGAAAAATCAAGAGGTCACCCATCCTAGATTACTTTCAGCCAAGTATACATTTAACTTCGGAATGATGACGGGATCCGATGCATTACCGGTGGTATGATCTTAACCGTCTGCTTCTCGCACTCATATGTACATGAATAGTCTTTCACTACTTTCTCCCTTCATTTTCACTCATTTCTCTTAATTTTTACTATGTTTTGATCTCGTTTCTCTAGGACCATCGAGCTAACCCGTAGTTTTTAATCCCCGACATCATTACATAAGTTCTACTAGAGAATGTTCTCTAGTTAAATGTTTCCATTACACATCAGGGCAAAAATTGAAACAATAATAGAAAAAAGAATGCGTTCAACAAGAGGACAACTCAAGAGGTCACCCATCCTAGACTACTCTCAGCCAACTACATTTAACTTTCGAATGATGACGGGATCCGATGAATTAGTGGTGGTATGATGTCAAATGTCTGCTTCTCGCACTCATATATACATGAATAGTCTTTCACTACTTTCTCCCTTCATTTTCACTCATTTCTCTTAAATTTTACTATGTTTTTATCTCGTTTTTCTAGGAGCATCGACCTAACCCGCAGTCTTGAATCTCCGACATCATTACATAAGTTCTACTAGAGGATGTTCTCTAGTTAAACGGTTCCATTACATATCAGGGCAAGAATTGAAACAATAATAGAAAAAAGAATGCGTTCAACAAGAGGACAACTCAAGAGGTCACCCATCCTAGACTACTCTCAGCCAAGTACATTTAACTTCGGAATGATGACGGGATCCGATGAATTAGTGGTGGTATGATCTTAACCGTCTGCTTCTCACGCTCATATGTACATGAATAGTCTTTCACTACTTTCTCCCTTCATTTTCACTCATTTCTCTTAAATTTTACTATGTTTTGATCTCGTTTCTCTAGGAGCATCGAGCTAACCCGCAGTCTTGAATCCGCGACATCATTACATAAGTTCTACTAGAGGATGTTCTCTAGTTAAATGTTTCCATTACACATCGTGGCAAAAATTGAAACAATAATAGAAAACAAAATGCGTTCAACAAGAGGACAACTCAAGAGGTCACCCATCCTAGACTACTCTCAGCCAACTACATTTAACTTTGGAATGATGACGGGATCCGATGAATTAGTGGTGGTATGATCTCAAATGTCTACTTCTCGCACTCATATATACATGAATAGTCTTTCACTACTTTCTCCCTTCATTTTCACTCATTTCTTTTAAATTTTACTATGTTTTGATCTCATTTCTCTAGGAGCATCGAGCTAACCCGTAGTCTTGAATCCCCGACATCATTACATAAGTTCTACTAGAGGATGTTCTCTAGTTAAATGTTTCCATTACACATCAGGGCAAAAATTGAAACAATAATAGAAAAAAGAATGCGTTCAACAAGAGGACAAATCAAGAGGTCACCCATCCTAGACTACTCTCACCCAAGTACATTTAACTTCGGAATGATGACGGGATCAGATGAATTAGTGGTGGTATGATCTTAACCGTCTACTTCTCGCGCTCATATGTACATGAATAGTCTTTCACTACTTTCTCCCTTCATTTTCACTCATTTCTCTTAAATTTTACTATGTTTTGATCTCGTTTCTCTAGGAGCATCGAGCTAACCCGTAGTCTTGAATCCCCGACATCATTACATAAGTTCTACTAGAGGATGTTCTCTAGTTAAATGTTTCCATTACACATCAGGGCAAAAATTGAAACAATAATAGAAAAAAGAATGCGTTCAACAAGAGGACAAATCAAGAGGTCACCCATCCTAGACTACTCTCAGCCAAGTACATTTAACTTCGGAATGATGACGGGATCCGATGAATTAGTGGTGGTATGATCTTAACCGTCCGCTTCTCACGCTCATATGTACATGAATAGTCTTTCACTACTTTCTCCCTTCATTTTCACTCATTTCTCTTAAATTTTACTATGTTTTGATCTCGTTTCTCTAGGTGCATCGAGCTAACCCGCAGTTTTGAATCCCCGACATCATTACATAAGTTCTACTAGAGCATGTTCTCTAGTTAAATGTTTCCATTACACATTAGGGCAAAAATTGACACAATAATAGAAAAAAGAATGCGTTCAACAAGAGGACAACTCAAGAGGTCACCCATCCTAGACTACTCTCAGCCAACTACATTTAACTTTGGAATGATGACGGAATCCGATGAATTAGTGGTGGTATGATCTCAAATGTCTGCTTCTCGCACTCATATATACATGAATAGTCTTTCACTACTTTCTCCCTTCATTTTCACTCATTTCTCTTAAATTTTACTATGTTTTTATCTCGTTTCTCTAGGAGCATCGACCTAACCCGCTATCTTGAATCTCCGACATCATTACATAAGTTCTACTAGAGGATGTTCTCTAGTTAAATGGTTCGATTACATATCAGGGCAAAAATTGAAACAATAATAGAAAAAAGAATGCGTTCAACAAAAGGACAAATCAAGAGGTCACCCGTCCTAGACTACTCTCAGACAAGTACATTTAACTTCAGAATGATGACGGGATCCGATGAATTAGTGGTGGTATGATCTCAAATGTCTGCTTCTCGCACTCATATATACATGAAAAGTCTTTCACTACTTTCTCCCTTCATTTTCACTCATTTCTCTTAAATTTTACTATGTTTTGATCTCGTTTCTCTAGGAGCATCGAGCTAACCCGCAGTCTTGAATCCGCGACATCATTACATAAGTTCTACTAGAGGATGTTCTCTAGTTAAATGTTTCCATTACACATCAGGGCAAAAATTGAAACAATAATAGAAAAAATAATGCGTTCAACAAGAGGACAAATGAAGAGGTCACCCATCCTAGACTACTCTCACCAAGTACATTTAACTTCGGAATGATGACGGGATCCGATGAATTAGTGGTGGTATGATTTTAAATGTGTGCTTCTCGCGTTCATATGTATATGAATAGTCTTTCACTACTTTCTCCCTTCATTTTCACTCATTTCTCTTAAATTTTACTATGTTTTCATCTCGTTTCTCTAGGAGCATCGAGCTAACCCGCGATCTTGAATCCGCGACATCACTACATGAGTTCTACTAGAAGATGTTCTCTAGTTAAATGTTTCCATTACACATCAGGGCAAAAATTGAAACAATAATAGTAAAAAGAATGCGTTCAATAAGAGGACAAATGAAGAGGTCACCCATCCTAGACTACTCTCGGCCAAGTACATTTTACTTCGGAATGATGACGGGATCCGATGAATTAGTGGTGGTATGATCTTAACCGTCTACTTCTCGCGCTCATATGTATATGAATAGTCTTTCACTACTTTCTCCCTTCATTTTCACTCATTTCTCTAAAATTTTACTATGTTTTTATCTCGTTTCTCTAGGAGCATCGACCTAACCCGCTATCTTGAATCTCCGACATCATTACATAAGTTCTACTAGAGGATGTTCTCTAGTTAAATGGTTCGATTACATATCAGGGCAAAAATTGAAACGATAATAGAAAAAAGAATGCGTTCAACAAAAGGACAAATCAAGAGGTCACCCGTCCTAGACTACTCTCAGCCAAGTACATTTAACTTCAGAATGATGACGGGATCCGATGAATTAGTGGTGGTATGATCTCAAATGTCTGCTTCTCGCACTCATATATACATGAAAAGTCTTTCACTACTTTCTCCCTTCATTTTCACTCATTTCTCTTAAATTTTACTATGTTTTGATCTCGTTTCTCTAGGAGCATCGAGCTAACCCGCAGTCTTGAATCCGCGACGTCATTACATAAGTTCTACTAGAGGATGTTCTCTAGTTAAATGTTTCCATTTCACATCAGGGCAAAAATTGAAACAATAATAGAAAAAATAATGCGTTCAACAAGAGGACAAATGAAGAGGTCACCCATCCTAGACTACTCTCAGCCAAGTACATTTAACTTCGGAATGATGACGGGATCCGATGAATTAGTGGTGGTATGATTTTAACCGTGTGCTTCTCGCGTTCATATGTATATGAATAGTCTTTCACTACTTTCTGCCTTCATTTTCACTCATTTCTCTTAAATTTTACTATGTTTTCATCTCGTTTCTCTAGGAGCATCGAGCTAACCCGCAGTCTTGAATCCGCGACATCACTACATGAGTTCTACTAGAAGATGTTCTCTAGTTAAATGTTTCCATTACACATCAGGGCAAAAATTGAAACAATAATAGTAAAAAGAATGCGTTCAATAAGAGGACAAATGAAGAGGTCACCCATCCTAGACTACTCTCAGCCAAGTACATTTTACTTCGGAATGATGACGGGATCCGATGAATTAGTGGTGGTATGATCTTAACCGTCTACTTCTCGCGCTCATATGTATATGAATAGTCTTTCACTACTTTCTGCCTTCATTTTCACTCATTTCTTTTAAATTTTACTATGTTTTGGTCTCGTTTCTCTAGGAGCATCGAGCTAACCCGCAGTCTTGAATCCCCGACATCACTACATAAGTTCTACTAGAAGATGTTCTCTAGTTAAATGTTTCCATTACACATCAGGGCAAAAATTGAAACAATAATAGAAAAAAGAATGCGTTCAACATGAGGACAAATGAAGAGGTCACCCATCCTGCACTACTCTCAGCCAAGTACATTTAACTTCGGAATGATGACGGGATCCGATGAATTAGTGGTGGTATGATCTTAACCGTCTGCTTCTCGCGCTCATATGTATATGAATAGTCTTTCACTACTTTCTGCCTTCATTTTCACTCATTTCTTTTAAATTTTACTATGTTTTCGTCTCGTTTCTCTAGGAGCATCGAGCTAACCCGCAGTCTTGAATCCCCGATATCATTACATAAGTTCTACTAGAGGATGTTCTCTAGTTAAATGTTTCCAATACACATCAGGGCAAAATTGAAACAATAATAGAAAAAAAAATGCGTTCAACAAGAGGAAAAATCAAGAGGTCACCCATCCTAGATTACTTTCAGCCAAGTACATTTAACTTCGGAATGATAACGGGATCTGATGCATTACTGGTGGTATGATCTTAACCGTCTGCTTCTTGCGCTCATATGTACATGAATAGTCTTTCACTACTTTCTCCCTTCATTTTCACTCGTTTCTCTTAAATTTTACTACGTTTTGATCTCGTTTCTCTAGAAGCATTAAACTATCCCGTAGTCTTGAATCCCCGACATCATTACATAAGTTCTACTAGAGGATGTTCTCTAGTTAAATGTTTCCATTACACATCAGGGCAAAAATTGAAACAATAATAGAAAAAAGAATGCGTTCAACAAGAGGACAACTCAAGAGGTCACCCATCCTAGACTACTCTCAGCCAACTACATTTAACTTTCGAATGATGACGGGATTCGATGAATTAGTGGTGGTATGATCTCAAATGTCTGCTTCTCGCACTCATATATACATGAATAGTGTTTCACTACTTTCTCCCTTCATTTTCACTCATTTCTCTTAAATTTTACTATGTTTTTATCTCGTTTTTCTAGGAGCATCGACCTAACCCGCTGTCTTGAATCTACGACATCATTACATAAGTTCTACTAGTGGATTTTCTCTAGTTAAATGGTTCCATTACATATCAGGGCAAAAATTGAAACAATAATAGAAAAAAGAATGCGTTCAACAAGAGGACAAATCAAGAGGTCACCCATCCTAGACTACTCTCAGCCAAGTACATTTAACTTCGGAATGATGACGGGATCCGATGAATTAGTGGTGGTATGATCTTAACCGTCTGCTTCTCACGCTCATATGTACATGAATAGTGTTTCACTACTTTCTCCCTTCATTTTCACTCATTTCTCTTAAATTTTGCTATGTTTTGATCTCGTTTCTCGAGGAGCATCGAGCCAACCCACAGTCTTGATTCCGCGACATCATTACATAAGTTCTACTAGAGGATGTTCTCTAGTTAAATGGTTCGATTACATATCAGGGCAAAAATTGAAACAATAATAGAAAAAAGAATGCGTTCAACAAAAGGACAAATCAAGAGGTCACCCATCCTAGACTACTCTCAGCCAAGTACATTTAACTTCAGAATGATGACGGGATCCGATGAATTAGTGGTGGTATGATCTTAACCGTCTGCTTCTCGCGATCATATGTATATGAATAGTCTTTCACTACGTTCTCCCTTCATTTTCACTCATTTCTCTTAATTTGTACTATGTTTTGATCTCGTTTCTCTAGGACCATCGAGCTAACCCGTAGTTTTGAATCCCCGACACCATTACATAAGTTCTACTAAAGAATGTTCTCTAGTGAAATGTTTCCATTACACATCAGGGCAAAAATTGAAACAATAATAGAAAAAAGAATGCGTTCAACAAGAGGACAACTCAAGAGGTCACCCATCCTAAACTACTCTCAGCCAACTACATTTAACTTTCGAATGATGACGGGATCCGATGAATTAGTGGTGGTATGATTTCAAATGTCTGCTTCTCGCACTCATATATACATGAATAGTCTTTCACTACTTTCTGCCTTCATTTTCACTCATTTCTTTTAAATTTTACTATGTTTTGGTCTCGTTTCTCTAGGAGCATCGAGCTAACCCGCAGTCTTGAATCCCCGATTTCATTACATAAGTTCTACTAGAGGATGTTCTCTAGTTAAATGGTTCCATTACATATCAGGGCAAAAATTGAAACAATAATAGAAAAAAGAATGCGTTCAACAAGAGGACAACTGAAGAGGTCACCCATCCTGCACTACTCTCAGCCAAGTACATTTAACTTTGGAATGATGACGGGATCCGATGAATTAGTGGTGGTATGATCTTAACCGTCTACTTCTCGCGCTCTTATGTATATGAATAGTCTTTCACTACTTTCTGCCTTCATTTTCACTCATTTCTTTTAAACTTTACTATGTTTTCGTCTCGTTTCTCTAGGAGCATCGAGCTAACCCGCAGTCTTGAATCCCCGATATCATTACATAAGTTCTACTAGAGGATGTTCTCTAGTTAAATGTTTCCATTTCACATCAGGGCAAAAATTGAAACAATAATAGAAAAAATAATGCGTTCAACATGAGGACAAATGAAGAGGTCACCCATCCTGCACTACTCTCAGCCAAGTACATTTAACTTCGGAATGATGACGGGATCCGATGAATTAGTGGTGGTATGATCTTAACCGTATGCTTCTCACGCTCATATGTACATGAATAGTCTTTCACTACTTTCTCCCTTCATTTTCACTCATTTCTCTTAAATTTTACTATGTTTTGATCTCGTTTCTCTAGGTGCATCGAGCTAACCCGCAGTTTTGAATCCCCGACATCATTACATAAGTTCTACTAGAGCATGTTCTCTAGTTAAATGTTTCCATTACACATTAGGGCAAAAATTGACACAATAATAGAAAAAAGAATGCGTTCAACAAGAGGACAACTCAAGAGGTCACCCATCCTAGACTACTCTCAGCCAACTACATTTAACTTTGGAATGATGACGGAATCCGATGAATTAGTGGTGGTATGATCTCAAATGACTGGTTCTCGCACTCATATATACATAAATAGTCTTTCACTACTTTCTCCCTTCATTTTCACTCATTTCTCTAAAATTTTACTATGTTTTTATATCGTTTCTCTAGGAGCATCGACCTAACCCGCTATCTTGAATCTCCGACATCATTACATAAGTTCTACTAGAGGATGTTCTCTAGTTAAATGGTTCGATTACATATCAGGGCAAAAATTGAAACAATAATAGAAAAAAGAATGTGTTCAACAAAAGGACAAATCAAGAGGTCACCCGTCCTAGACTACTCTCAGCCAAGTACATTTAACTTCAGAATGATGACGGGATCCGATGAATTAGTGGTGGTATGATCTCAAATGTCATCTTCTCGCACTCATATATACATGAAAAGTCTTTCACTACTCTCTCCCTTCATTTTCACTCATTTCTCTTAAATTTTACTATGTTTTGATCTCGTTTCTCTAGGAGCATCGAGCTAACCCGCAGTCTTGAATCCGCGACGTCATTACATAAGTTCTACTAGAGGATGTTCTCTAGTTAAATGTTTCCATTTCACACCAGGGCAAAAATTGAAACAATAATAGAAAAAATAATGCGTTCAACAAGAGGACAAATGAAGAGGTCACCCATCCTAGACTACTCTCAGCCAAGTACATTTAACTTCGGAATGATGACGGGATCCGATGAATTAGTGGTGGTATGATTTTAACCGTGTGCTTCTCGCGTTCATATGTATATGAATAGTCTTTCACTACTTTCTGCCTTCATTTTCACTCATTTCTCTTAAATTTTACTATGTTTTCATCCCGTTTCTCTAGGAGCATCAAGCTAACTCGCAATTCTTGAATCCGCGACATCACTACATAAGTTCTACTAGAAGATGTTGTCTAGTTAAATGTTTCCATTACACATCAGGGGAAAAATTGAAACAATAATAGTAAAAAGAATGCGTTCAATAAGAGGACAAATGAAGAGGTCACCCATCCTAGACTACTCTCAGCCAAGTACATTTTACTTCGGAATGATGACGGGATCCGATGAATTAGTGGTGGTATGATCTTAACCGTCTACTTCTCGCGCTCATATGTATATGAATAGTCTTTCACTACTTTCTGCCTTCATTTTCACTCATTTCTTTTAAACTTTACTATGTTTTCGTCTCGTTTCTCTAGGAGCATCGAGCTAACCCGCGAGCTTGAATCCCCGATATCATTACATAAGTTCTACTAGAGGATGTTCTCTAGTTAAATGTTTCCATTTCACATCGTGGCAAAAATTGAAACAATAATAGAAAAAATAATGCGTTCAACATGAGGACAAATGAAGAGGTCACCCATCCCGCACTACTCTCGGCCCAAGTACATTTAACTTCGGAATGATGACGGGATCCGAGGAATTAGTGGTGGTATGATCTTAACCGTATGCTTCTCACGCTCATATGTACATGAATAGTCTTTCACTACTTTCTCCCTTCATTTTCACTCATTTCTCTTAAATTTTACTATGCTTTGATCTCGTTTCTCTAGGTGCATCGAGCTAACCCGCAGTTTTGAATCCCCGACATCATTACATAAGTTCTACTAGAGCATGTTCTCTAGTTAAATGTTTCCATTACACATTAGGGCAAAAATTGACACAATAATAGAAAAAAGAATGCGTTCAACAAGAGGACAACTCAAGAGGTCACCCATCCTAGACTACTCTCACCAACTACATTTAACTTTGGAATGATGACGGAATCCGATGAATTAGTGGTGGTATGATCTCAAATGACTGGTTCTCGCACTCATATATACATAAATAGTCTTTCACTACTTTCTCCCTTCATTTTCACTCATTTCTCTAAAATTTTACTATGTTTTTATATCGTTTCTCTAGGAGCATCGACCTAACCCGCTATCTTGAATCTCCGACATCATTACATAAGTTCTACTAGAGGATGTTCTCTAGTTAAATGGTTCGATTACATATCGTGGCAAAAATTGAAACAATAATAGAAAAAAGAATGTGTTCAACAAAAGGACAAATCAAGAGGTCACCCGTCCTAGACTACTCTCGAGCCAAGTACATTTAACTTCAGAATGATGACGGGATCCGATGAATTAGTGGTGGTATGATCTCAAATGTCATCTTCTCGCACTCATATATACATGAAAAGTCTTTCACTACTCTCTCCCTTCATTTTCACTCATTTCTCTTAAATTTTACTATGTTTTGATCTCGTTTCTCTAGGAGCATCGAGCTAACCCGCAGTCTTGAATCCGCGACGTCATTACATAAGTTCTACTAGAGGATGTTCTCTAGTTAAATGTTTCCATTTCACACCAGGGCAAAAATTGAAACAATAATAGAAAAAATAATGCGTTCAACAAGAGGACAAATGAAGAGGTCACCCATCCTAGACTACTCTCAGCCCAAGTACATTTAACTTCGGAATGATGACGGGATCCGATGAATTAGTGGTGGTATGATTTTAACCGTGTGCTTCTCGCGTTCATATGTATATGAATAGTCTTTCACTACTTTCTGCCTTCATTTTCACTCATTTCTCTTAAATTTTACTATGTTTTGATCTCGTTTCTCTAGGAGCATCGAGCTAACCCGCAGTCTTGAATCCGCGACGTCATTACATAAGTTCTACTAGAGGATGTTCTCTAGTTAAATGTTTCCATTTCACATCAGGGCAAAAATTGAAACAATAATAGAAAAAATAATGCGTTCAACAAGAGGACAAATGAAGAGGTCACCCATCCTAGACTACTCTCAGCCAAGTACATTTAACTTCGGAATGATGACGGGATCCGATGAATTAGTGGTGGTATGATTTTAACCGTGTGCTTCTCGCGTTCATATGTATATGAATAGTCTTTCACTACTTTCTGCCTTCATTTTCACTCATTTCTCTTAAATTTTACTATGTTTTCATCCCGTTTCTCTAGGAGCATCAAGCTAACTCGCAGTCTTGAATCCGCGACATCACTACATAAGTTCTACTAGAAGATGTTGTCTAGTTAAATGTTTCCATTACACATCAGGGCAAAAATTGAAACAATAATAGTAAAAAGAATGCGTTCAATAAGAGGACAAATGAAGAGGTCAGCCATCCTAGACTACTCTCGCCCAAGTACATTTTACTTCGGAATGATGACGGGATCCGATGAATTAGTGGTGGTATGATCTTAACCGTCTACTTCTCGCGCTCATATGTATATGAATAGTCTTTCACTACTTTCTGCCTTCATTTTTCACTCATTTCTCTTAAATTTTACTATGTTTTGGTTTCGTTTCTCTAGGAGCATCGAGCTAACCCGCAGTCTTGTATCCGCGACATCATTACATAAGTTCTACTAGAGGATGTTCTCTAGTTAAATGTTTCCATTACACATCAGGGCAAAAATTGAAACAATAATAGAAAAAAGAATGTGTTCAACAAGAGGACAAATGAAGAGGTCACCCATCCTAGACTACTCTCAGCCAAGTACATTTAACTTCGGAATGATGATGGGATCCAATGAATTAGTGGTGGTATGATCTTAACCGTCTGCTTCTCGCGCTCGTATGTATATGAATAGTCTTTCACTACTTTCTTCCTTCATTTTCACTCATTTCTCTTAAATTTTACTATGTTTTGATCTCGTTTCTCTAGGAGCATCGAGCTAACCGGCAGCTTTGAATCCGCGACATCATTACATAAGTTCTACTAGAGGATGTTCTCTAGTTAAATGTTTCCATTACACATCAGGGCAAAAATTGAAACAATAATAGAAAAAAGAATGCGTTCAACAAGAGGACAAATGAAGAGGTCACCCATCCTAGACTACTCTCAGCCAAGTACATTTAACTTCGGAATGATGACGGGATCCGATGAATTAGTGGTGGTATGATCTTAACCGTCTGCTTCTCGCGCTCATATGTATATGAATAGTCTTTCACTACTTTCTACCTTCATTTTTCACTCATTTCTCTTAAATTTTACTATGTTTTGGTTTCGTTTCTATGGAGCATCGAGCTAACCCGCGCCTTGTATCCGCGACATCATTACATAAGTTCTACTAGAGGATGTTCTCTAGTTAAATGTTTCCATTACACACCAGGGCAAAAATTGAAACAATAATAGAAAAAAGAATGTGTTCAACAAGAGGACAAATGAAGAGGTCACACATCCTAGACTACTCTCAGCCAAGTACATTTAACTTCGGAATGATGACGGGATACGATGAATTAGTGGTGGTATGATCATAATCGTACGCTTCGCGCGCTCATATGTATATGAATAGTCTTTCACTACTTTCTCCCTTCAATTTCACTTATTTCTCTTAATTTTTACTATGTTTTGATCTCGTTTCTCTAGTTGCATCGAGCTAACCCGCATATTGAATCCCCAACAACATTACATAAGTTTTACTAGAGGATGTTCTCTAGTTAAATGTTTCCATTACACATCAGGGCAAAAATTGAAACAATAATAGAAAAAAGAATGCGTTCAACAAGAGGACAACTCAATAGTTCACCCATCCTAGACTACTCTCGGCCAACTACATTTAACTTTGGAATGATGACGGGATCCGATGAATTAGTGGTGGTATGATCTCAAATGTCTGCTTCTCGCACTCATATATACATGCAAAGTCTTTCACTACTTTTTCCCTTCATTTTCACTCATTTCAATTAAATTTTACTGGTGTTTTGATCTGGTTTCTCTAGGAGCATCGAGCTAACCCGCAGTCTTGAATCCGCGACATCATTACATAAGTTCTATTAGAGGATGTTCTCTAGTTAAATGTTTCCATTACACATCAGGGCAAAAATTGAAACAATAATAGAAAAAAGAATGCGTTCAACAAGAGGACAAATGAAGAGGTCACCCATCCTAGACTACTCTCAGCCAAGTACATTTAACTTCGGAATGATGACGGGATACGATGAATTAGTGGTGGTATGATCATAATCGTCTGCTTCGCGCGCTCATATGTATATGAATAGTCTTTCACTACTTTCTCCCTTCATTTTCACTTATTTCTCTTAATTTTTACTATGTTTTGATCTCGTTTCTCTAGGTGCATCGAGCTAACCCGCAGTATTGAATCCCCAACAACATTACATAAGTTTTACTAGAGGATGTTCTCTAGTTAAATGTTTCCATTACACATCAGGGCAAAAATTGAAACAATAATAGAAAAAAGAATGCGTTCAACAAGAGGACAACTCAAGAGTTCACCCATCCTAGACTAATCTCACCAACTACATTTAACTTTGGAATGATGACGGGATCCGATGAATTAGTGGTGGTATGATCTCAAATGTCCGCTTCTCGCACTCATATATACAAGCAAAGTCTTTCACTACTTTTTCCCCTTCATTTTCACTCATTTCAATTAAATTTTACTGGTGCTTTGATCTAGTTTCTCTAGGAGCATCGAGCTAACCCGCTAGCCTTGAATCCGCGACATCATTACATAAGTTCTACTAGAGGATGTTCTCTAGTTAAATGTTTCCATTACACATCAGGGCAAAAATTGAAACAATAATAGAAAAAAGAATGCGTTCAACAAGAGGACAAATGAAGAGGTCACCCATCCTAGACTACTCTCAGCCAAGTACATTTAACTTCGGAATGATGACGGGATCCGATGAATGTGTGTTGGTATGATCTTAACCGTCTGCTTCTCGCTCTCATATGTATATGAATAGTCTTTCACTACTTTCTGCCTTCATTTTTCACTCATTTCTCTTAAATTTTACTATGTTTTTGTTTCGTTTCTCTAGGAGCATCGAGCTAACCCGCGATCTTGTATCCGCGACATCATTACATAAGTTCTACTAGAGGATGTTCTCTAGTTAAATGTTTCCATTACACATCGTGGCAAAAATTGAAACAATAATAGAAAAAAGAATGTGTTCAACAAGAGGACAAATGAAGAGGTCACCCATCCTAGACTACTCTCAGCCAAGTACATTTAACTTCGAATGATGATGGGATCCAATGAATTAGTGGTGGTATGATCTTAACCGTCTGCTTCTCGCGCTCGTATGTATATGAATAGTCTTTCACTACTTTCTTCCTTCATTTTCACTCATTTCTCTTAAATTTTACTATGTTTTGATCTCGTTTCTCTAGGAGCATCGAGCTAACCGGCAGTCTTGAATCCGCGACATCATTACATAAGTTCTACTAGAGGATGTTCTCTAGTTAAATGTTTCCATTACACATCAGGGCAAAAATTGAAACAATAATAGAAAAAAGAATGCGTTCAACAAGAGGACAAATGAAGAGGTCACCCATCCTAGACTACTCTCAGCCAAGTACATTTAACTTCGGAATGATGACGGGATCCGATGAATTAGTGGTGGTATGATCTTAACCGTCTGCTTCTCGCGCTCATATGTATATGAATAGTCTTTCACTACTTTCTACCTTCATTTTTCACTCATTTCTCTTAAATTTTACTATGTTTTGGTTTCGTTTCTATGGAGCATCGAGCTAACCCGCAGTCTTGTATCCGCGACATCATTACATAAGTTCTACTAGAGGATGTTCTCTAGTTAAATGTTTCCATTACACACCAGGGCAAAAATTGAAACAATAATAGAAAAAAGAATGTGTTCAACAAGAGGACAAATGAAGAGGTCACACATCCTAGACTACTCTCAGCCAAGTACATTTAACTTCGGAATGATGACGGGATACGATGAATTAGTGGTGGTATGATCATAATCGTCTGCTTCGCGCGCTCATATGTATATGAATAGTCTTTCACTACTTTCTCCCTTCAATTTCACTTATTTCTCTTAATTTTTACTATGTTTTGATCTCGTTTCTCTAGTTGCATCGAGCTAACCCGCAGTATTGAATCCCCAACAACATTACATAAGTTTTACTAGAGGATGTTCTCTAGTTAAATGTTTCCATTACACATCAGGGCAAAAATTGAAACAATAATAGAAAAAAGAATGCGTTCAACAAGAGGACAACTCAATAGTTCACCCATCCTAGACTACTCTCAGCCAACTACATTTAACTTTGGAATGATGACGGGATCCGATGAATTAGTGGTGGTATGATCTCAAATGTCTGCTTCTCGCACTCATATATACATGCAAAGTCTTTCACTACTTTTTCCCTTCATTTTCACTCATTTCAATTAAATTTTACTTGTGTTTTGATCTCGGTTTCTCTAGGAGCATCGAGCTAACCCGCAGTCTTGAATCCGCGACATCATTACATAAGTTCTATTAGAGGATGTTCTCTAGTTAAATGTTTCCATTACACATCAGGGCAAAAATTGAAACAATAATAGAAAAAAGAATGCGTTCAACAAGAGGACAAATGAAGAGGTCACCCATCCTAGACTACTCTCAGCCAAGTACATTTAACTTCGGAATGATGACGGGATACGATGAATTAGTGGTGGTATGATCATAATCGTCTGCTTCGCGCGCTCATATGTATATGAATAGTCTTTCACTACTTTCTCCCTTCATTTTCACTTATTTCTCTTAATTTTTACTATGTTTTGATCTCGTTTCTCTAGGTGCATCGAGCTAACCCGCATATTGAATCCCCAACAACATTACATAAGTTTTACTAGAGGATGTTCTCTAGTTAAATGTTTCCATTACACATCAGGGCAAAAATTGAAACAATAATAGAAAAAAGAATGCGTTCAACAAGAGGACAACTCAAGAGTTCACCCATCCTAGACTAATCTCAGCCAACTACATTTAACTTTGGAATGATGACGGGATCCGATGAATTAGTGGTGGTATGATCTCAAATGTCTGCTTCTCGCACTCATATATACAAGCAAAGTCTTTCACTACTTTTTCCCTTCATTTTCACTCATTTCAATTAAATTTTACTGGTGCTTTGATCTAGTTTCTCTAGGAGCATCGAGCTAACCCGCAGTCTTGAATCCGCGACATCATTACATAAGTTCTACTAGAGGATGTTCTCTAGTTAAATGTTTCCATTACACATCAGGGCAAAAATTGAAACAATAATAGAAAAAAGAATGCGTTCAACAAGAGGACAAATGAAGAGGTCACCCATCCTAGACTACTCTCAGCCAAGTACATTTAACTTCGGAATGATGACGGGATCCGATGAATGTGTGTTGGTATGATCTTAACCGTCTGCTTCTCGCTCTCATATGTATATGAATAGTCTTTCACTACTTTCTGCCTTCATTTTTCACTCATTTCTCTTAAATTTTACTATGTTTTTGTTTCGTTTCTCTAGGAGCATCGAGCTAACCCGCAGTCTTGTATCCGCGACATCATTACATAAGTTCTACTAGAGGATGTTCTCTAGTTAAATGTTTCCATTACACATCGGGGCAAAAATTGAAACAATAATAGAAAAAAGAATGTGTTCAACAAGAGGACAAATGAAGAGGTCACCCATCCTAGACTACTCTCAGCCAAGTACATTTAACTTCGGAATGATGATGGGATCCGATGAATTAGTGGTGGTATGATCTTAACCGTCTGCTTCTCGCGCTCATATGTATATGAATAGTCTTTCACTACTTTCTTCCTTCATTTTCACTCATTTCTCTTAAATTTTACTATGTTTTAATCTCGTTTCTCTAGGAGCATCGAGCTAACCCGCAGTCTTGAATCCCTGATATCATTACATAAGTTCTACTAGAGGATGTTCTTTAGTTAAATGTTTCCATTACACATGGGGGAAAAATTGAAAGAATAATAGAAAAAAGAATGCGTTCAACAAGAGGACAAATCAAGAGGTCACACATCCTAGACTACTCTCAGCCAACTACATTTAACATTGGAATGATGACGGGATCTGATGAATTAGTGGTGGTATAACCTCAAATGCCTGCTTCTCGCACTCATATATACATGAATTGTCTTTCACTACTTTCTCCCTTCATTTTCACTCATTTCTCTTAATTTTTACTATGTTTTGCTCTCATTTCTCTAGGACCATCGAGCTAACCCGTAGTTTTGAATCCCCGACATCATTACATAAGTTCTACTAGAGAATGTTCTCTAGTTAAATATTTCTATTACACATCAGGGAAAAAATTGAAACAATAATAGAAAAAAGAATGCGTTCAACAAGAGGACAACTCAAGAGTTCACCCATCCTAGACTACTCTCAGCCAACTACATTTAACTTTGGAATGATGACGGGATCCGATGAATTAGTGGTGGTATGATCTCAAATGTCTGCTTCTCGCACTCATATATACATGAAAAGTCTTTGACTACTTTCTCCCTTCATTTTCACTCATTTCAATTAAATTTTACTATGTTTTGATCTGGTTTCTCTAGGAGCATCGAGCTAACCCGCAGTCTTGAATCCGCGACATCATTACATAAGTTCTACTAGAGGATGTTCTCTAGTTAAATGTTTCCATTACACATCAGGGAAAAAATTGAAACAATAATAGAAAAAAGAATGCGTTCAACAAGAGGACAAATGAAGAGGTCACCCATCCTAGACTACTCTCAGCCAAGTACATTTAACTTCGGAATGATGACGGGATCTGATGAATTAGTGGTTGTATGATCATAATCGTCTGCTTCGCGCGCTCATATCTATATGAATAGTCTTTCACTACTTTCTCCCTTCATTTTCACTTATTTCTCTTAATTTTTACTATGTTTTGATCTTGTTTCTCTAGGTGCATCGAGCTAACCCGTAGATTTGAATCCCCGACATCATTACATAAGTTCTACTAGAGGATGTTCTCTAGTTAAATGTTTCCATTACACATCAGGGTAAAAATTAAAACAATAATAGAAAAAAGAATGCGTTCAACAAGAGGTCAAATCAAGAGGTCACCCATCCTAGACTACTCTCAGCCAAGTACATTTAACTTTGGAATGATGACGGGATCCGATGAATTAGTGGTGGTATGATCTCAAATGTCTGCTTCTCGCACTCATATATACATGAAAAGTCTATCACTACTTTCTCCCTTCATTTTCAGTCATTTCTCTTAAATTTTACTATGTTTTGATCTCGTTTCTCTAGGAGCATGGAGCTAACCCACAGTCTTGAATCCGCGACATCATTACATAAGTTCTACTAGAGGATATTCTCTAGTTAAATGTTTCCATTACACATCAGGGCAAAAATTGAAACAATAATAGAAAAAAGAATGCGTTCAACAAGAGAACAAATGAAGAGGTCACCCATCCTAGACTACTCTCAGCCAAGTACATTTAACATTGGAATGATGACGGGATCCGATGAATTAGTGGTGGTATGATCTCAAATGTCTGCTTCTCGCACTCATATATACATGAAAAGTCATTCACCACTTTCTCCCTTAATTTTCACTCGTTGCTCTAAATTTTTACTATGTTTTGATCTCGTTTCTCTAGGACCATCGAGCTAACCCGTAGATTTAAATCCCCGACATCATTACATAAGTTCGACTAGAGGATGTTCTCTAGTTAAATGTTTCCATTACACATCAGGGCAAAAATTGAAACAATAATAGAAAAAAGAATGCGTTCAACAAGAGAACAAATGAAGAGGTCACCCATCCTAGAGTACTCTCAGCCAAGTACATTTAACTTCGGAATGATGACGGGATCCGATGAATTAGTGGTGGTAGGATCTTAACCGTCCGCTTCTCGCGTTCATATGTATATGAATAGTCTTTCACTACTTTCTCGCCTTCATTTTCACTCGTTTCTCTTAAATTTTACTATGTTTTGATCTCGTTTCTCTAGGAGCATCGAGCTAACCCGCGATCTTGAATCCCCGACATCATTACATAAGCTCTACTAGAGGATGTTCTCTAGTTAAATGTTTCCATTACACATCGGGGCAAAAATTGAAACAATAATAGAAAAAAGAATGCGTTCAACAAGAGGACAACTCAAGAGGTCACCCATCCTAGACTACTCTCAGCAACCTACATTTAACATTGGAATGATGACGGGATCTGATGAACTAGTGGTGGTATGATCTCAAATGTCTGCTTCTCGTACTCATATATACATGAATAGTCTTTCACTACTTTCTCCCTTCATTTTCACTCATTTCTCTTAATTTTTACTATGTTTTGATCTCGTTTCTCTAGGACCATCGAGCTAACCCGTAGTTTTGAATCCCTGACATCATTACATAAGTTCTACTAGAGAATGTTCTCTAGTTACATGTTTCCATTACACATCAGGGCAAAAATTGAAACAATAATAGTAAAAAGAATGCGTTCAACAAGAGGACAACTCAAGAGGTCACCCATCCTAGACTACTCTCAAGCAACCTACATATAACTTTGGAATGATGATGGGATCCAATAAATTAGTGGTGGTATGATAAAAAATGTCTACTTCTTGCGCTCATATATACATGAATAGTCTTTCACTACTTTCTCCCTTTATTTTCACTCATTTCTCATAAATTTTACTATGTTTTGATCTCGTTTCTCTAAAAGCATCGAGCTAACCCGCGGTCTTGAATCCTCGACATCATTACATAAGTTCTACTAGAGGATGTTCTCTAGTTAAATGTTTCCATTACACATCAGGGCAAAAATTGAAACAATAATAGAAAAAAGAATGCGTTCAACAAGAGGACAAATGAAGAGGTCACCCATCATAGACTACTCTCAGCCAAGTACATTTAACTTCGTAATGATGACGGGATCTAATGAATTAGTGGTGGTATGATCTTAACCGTCTGCTTCGCACGCTCATATGTATACGAATAGTCTTTCACTACTTTCTCCCTTCATTTTCACTCATTTCTCTAAATTTTTACTATGTTTTGATCTCGTTTCTCTAGGACCATCGAGCTAACCCATAGATTTAAATCCCCGACATCATTACATAAGTTCTACTAGAGGATGTTCTCTAGTTAAATGTTTCCATTACACATCAGGGCAAAAATTGAAACAATAATAGAAAAAAGAATGCGTTCAACAAGAGAACAAATGAAGAGGTCACCCATCCTAGACTACTCTCAGCCAAGTACATTTAACATTGGAATGATGACGGGATCCGATGAATTAGTGGTGGTATGATGTCAAATGTCTACTTCTCGCACTCATATATACATGCAAAGTCTTTCACTACTTTTCCCTTCATTTTCACTCATTTCAATAAAATTTTACTGGTGTTTTGATCTTGCTTCTCTAGGAGCATCGAGCTAACCCGCAGTCTTGAGTCCGCGACATCATTACATAAGTTCTACTAGAGGATGTTCTCTAGTTAAATGTTTCCATTACACATCAGGGCAAAAATTGAAACAATAATAGAAAAAAGAATGCGTTCAACAAGAGGACAAATGAAGAGGTCACCCATCCTAGACTACTCTCAGCCAAGTACATTTAACTTCGGAATGATGACGGGATCCGATGAATTAGTGGTGGTATGATCTCAAATGTCTGCTTCTCGCACTCATATATACATGAAAAGTCATTCACTACTTTCTCCCTTCATTTTCACTCGTTGCTCTAAATTTTTACTATGTTTTGATCTCGTTTCTCTAGGACCATCGAGCTAACCCGTAGATTTAAATCCCCGACATCATTACATAAGTTCTACTAGAGGATGTTCTCTAGTTAAATGTTTCCATTACACATCAGGGCAAAAATTGAAACAATAATAGAAAAAAGAATGCGTTCAACAAGAGAACAAATGAAGAGGTCACCCATCCTAGACTACTCTCAGCCAAGTACATTTAACTTCGGAATGATGACGGGATCCGATGAATTAGTGGTGGTAGGATCTTAACCGTCTGCTTCTCGCGTTCATATGTATATGAATAGTCTTTCACTACTTTCTGCCTTCATTTTCACTCGTTTCTCTTAAATTTTACTATGTTTTGATCTCGTTTCTCTAGGAGCATCGAGCTAACCCGCAGTCTTGAATCCCCGACATCATTACATAAGTTCTACTAGAGGATGTTCTCTAGTTAAATGTTTCCATTACACATCGGGGCAAAAATTGAAACAATAATAGAAAAAAGAATGCGTTCAACAAGAGGACAACTCAAGAGGTCACCCATCCTAGACTACTCTCGACAACCTACATTTAACATTGGAATGATGACGGGATCTGATGAACTAGTGGTGGTATGATCTCAAATGTCTGCTTCTCGTACTCATATATACATGAATAGTCTTTCACTACTTTCTCCCTTCATTTTCACTCATTTCTCTTAATTTTTACTATGTTTTGGTTTCATTTCTCTAGGAGCATCGAGCTAAGCCGCAGTCTTGAATCCCCAACATCATTACATAAGTTCTAGTAGAGGATGTTCTCTAGTTAAATGTTTCCATTACACATCAGGGCAAAAATTGCAACAATAATAGTAAAAAGAATGCGTTCAACAAGAGGACAACTCAAGAGGTCACCCATCCTAGACTACTCTCAGCAACCTACATATAACTTTGGAATGATGACGGGATCCAATCAATTAGTGGTGGTATGATAAAAAATGTCTACTTCTTGCGCTCATATATACATGAATAGTCTTTCACTACTTTCTCCCTTTATTTTCACTCATTTCTCATAAATTTTACTATGTTTTGATCTCGTTTCTCTAAAAGCATCGAGCAAACCCGCAGTCTTGAATCCGCGACATCATTACATAAGTTCTACTAGAGGATGTTCTCTAGTTAAATGTTTCCATTACACATCAGGGCAAAAATTGAAACAATAATAGAAAAAAGAATGCGTTCAACAAGAGGACAAATGAAGAGGTCACCCATCATAGACTACTCTCAGCCAAGTACATTTAACTTCGTAATGATGACGGGATCCGATGAATTAGTGGTGGTATGATCTTAACCGTCTGCTTCGCGCGCTCATATGTATACGAATAGTCTTTCACTACTTTCTCCCTTCATTTTCACTCATTTCTCTAAATTTTTACTATGTTTTGATCTTGTTTCTCTAGGACCATCGAGCTAACCCATAGAGTTAAATCCCCGACATCATTACATAAGTTCTACTAGAGGATGTTCTCTAGTTAAATGTTTCCATTACACATCAGGGCAAAAATTGAAACAATAATAGTAAAAAGAATGCGTTCAACAAGAGGACAACTCAAGAGGTCACCCATCCTAGACTACTCTCAGCAACCTACATATAACTTTGGAATGATGACGGGATCCAATCAATTAGTGGTGGTATGATAAAAAATGTCTACTTCTTGCGCTCATATATACATGAATAGTCTTTCACTACTTTCTCCCTTTATTTTCACTCATTTCTCATAAATTTTACTATGTTTTGATCTCGTTTCTCTAAAAGCATCGAGCTAACCCGCAGTCTTGAATCCGCGACATCATTACATAAGTTCTACTAGAGGATGTTCTCTAGTTAAATGTTTCCATTACACATCAGGGCAAAAATGGAAACAATAATAGAAAAAAGAATGCGTTCAACTAGAGCACAAATCAAGAGGTCACCCATCCTAGACTACTCTTAGCCAACTACATTTAATATTGGAATGATGACGGGATCTGATGAACTAGTGGTGGTATGATCTCAAATGTCTGCTTCTCGCACTCATATATACATGAATAGTCTTTCACTACTTTCTCCCTTCATTTTCACTCATTTCTCTTAATTTTTACTATGTTTTGATCTCGTTTCTCTAGGACCGTCGAGCTAACCCGTAGTTTTGAATCCCCGACATCATTACATAAGTTCTACTAGAGAATGTTCTCTAGTTAAATGTTTCCATTACACATCACGGAAAAAATTGAAAAAATAATAGAAAAATGAATGCGTTCAACAAGAGGACAACTCAAGAGGTCACCCATCCTAGACTACTCTCAGCAACCTACATATAACTTTGGAATGATGACGGGATCCAATGAATTAGTGGTGGTATGATAAAACATGTCTACTTCTCGCGCTCATATATACATGAATAGTCTTTCACTACTTTCTCCGTTCATTTTAAGTCATTTCTCTTAAATGTTACTATGTTTTGATCTCGTTTCTCTAGGACCATCGAGCTAACCCGTAGTTTTGAATCCCCGACATCATTACATAAGTTCTACTAGAGAATGTTCTCTAGTTAAATGTTTCCATTACACATCAGGGCAAAAATTGAAACAATAATAGAAAAATGAATGCGTTCAACAAGACGACAACTCAAGAGGTCACCCATCCTAGAGTACTCTCAGCAACCTACATATAACTTTGGAATAATGACGGGATCCAATGAATTAGTGGTGGTATGATAAAAAATGTCTACTTCTCGCGCTCATATATACATGAATAGTCTTTCACTACTTTCTGCCTTCATTTTCACTCGTTTCTCTTAAATTTTCCTATGTTTTGATCTCGTTTCTCTAGGAGCATCGAGCTAACCCGCAGTCTTGAATCCCCGACATCATTACATAAGTTCTACTAGAGGATGTTCTCTAGTTAAATGTTTCCATTACACATCAGGGCAAAAATTGAAACAATAATAGAAAAAAGAATGCGTTCAACAAGGGGACAACTCAAGAGGTCACCCATCCTAGACTACTCTCAGCAACCTACATTTAACATTGGAATGATGACGGGATCTGATGAACTAGTGGTGGTATGATCTCAAATGCCTGCTTCTCGTACTCATATATACATGAATAGTCTTTCACTACTTTCTCCCTTCATTTTCACTCATTTCTCTTAATTTTTACTATGTTTTGGTTTCGTTTCTCTAGGAGCATCGAGCTAACCCGCAGTCTTGAATCCCCAACATCATTACATAAGTTCTACTAGAGGATGTTCTCTAGTTAAATGTTTCCATTACACATCAGGGCAAAAATTGAAACAATAATAGTAAAAAGAATGCGTTCAACAAGAGGACAACTCAAGAGGTCACCCATCCTAGACTACTCTCAGCAACCTACATATAACTTTGGAATGATGACGGGATCCAATCAATTAGTGGTGGTATGATAAAAAATGTCTACTTCTTGCGCTCATATATACATGAATAGTCTTTCACTACTTTCTCCCTTTATTTTCACTCATTTCTCATAAATTTTACTATGTTTTGATCTCGTTTCTCTAAAAGCATCGAGCTAACCCGCAGTCCTTGAATCCGCGACATCATTACATAAGTTCTACTAGAGGATGTTCTCTAGTTAAATGTTTCCATTACACATCAGGGCAAAAATTGAAATAATAATAGAAAAAAGAATGCGTTCAACAAGAGGACAAATGAAGAGGTCACCCATCATAGACTACTCTCAGCCAAGTACATTTAACTTCGTAATGATGAAGGGATCCGATAAATTAGTGGTGGTATGATCTTAACCGTCTGCTTCGCGCGCTCATATGTATACGAATAGTCTTTCACTACTTTCTCCCTTCATTTTCACTAATTTCTTTAAATTTTTACTATGTTTTGATCTCGTTTCTCTAGGACCATCGAGCTAACCCATAGATTTAAATCCCCGACATCATTACATAAGTTCTACTAGAGGATGTTCTCTAGTTAAATGTTTCCATTACACATCAGGGCAAAAATTGAAACAATAATAGAAAAAAGAATGTGTTCAACAAGAGAACAAATGAAGAGGTCACCCATCCTAGACTACTGTCAGCCAAGTACATTTAACATTGGAATGATGATGGGATCCGATGAATTAGTGGTGGTATGATCTCAAATGTCTGCTTCTCGCACTCATATATACATGAAAAGTCTTTGACTACTTTCTTCTTTCATTTTCACTCATTTCTCTTAAAGTTTACTATGTTTTGATCTCGTTTCTCTAGGAGCATCGAGCTAACCCGCAGTCTTGAATCCGCGACATCAGTACATAAGTTCTACTAGAGGATGTTCTCTAGTTAAATGTTTCCATTACACATCAGGGCAAAAATGGAAACAATAATAGAAAAAAAGAATGCGTTCAACTAGAGCACAAATCAAGAGGTCACCCATCCTAGACTACTCTTAGCCAACTACATTTAATATTGGAATGATGACGGGATCTGATGAACTAGTGGTGGTATGATCTCAAATGTCTGCTTCTCGCACTCATATATACATGAATAGTCTTTCACTACTTTCTCCCTTCATTTTCACTCATTTCTCTTAATTTTTTCTATGTTTTGATCTCGTTTCTCTAGGACCGTCGAGCTAACCCGTAGTTTTGAATCCCCGACATCATTACATAAGTTCTACTAGAGAATGTTCTCTAGTTAAATGTTTCCATTACACATCACGGAAAAAATTGAAAAAATAATAGAAAAATGAATGCGTTCAACAAGAGGACAACTCAAGAGGTCACCCATCCTAGACTACTCTCAGCAACCTACATATAACTTTGGAATGATGACGGGATCCAATGAATTAGTGGTGGTATGATAAAACATGTCTACTTCTCGCGCTCATATATACATGAATAGTCTTTCACTACTTTCTCCGTTCATTTTAAGTCATTTCTCTTAAATGTTACTATGTTTTGATCTCGTTTCTCTAGGACCATCGAGCTAACCCGTAGTTTTGAATCCCCGACATCATTACATAAGTTCTACTAGAGAATGTTCTCTAGTTAAATGTTTCCATTACACATCAGGGCAAAAATTGAAACAATAATAGAAAAATGAATGCGTTCAACAAGAGGACAACTCAAGAGGTCACCCATCCTACAGTACTCTCAGCAACCTACATATAACTTTGGAATAATGACGGGATCCAATGAATTAGTGGTGGTATGATAAAAAATGTCTACTTCTCGCGCTCATATATACATGAATAGTCTTTCACTACTTTCTCCGTTCATTTTAACTCATTTCTCTTAAATGTTACTATGTTTTGATCTCGTTTCTCTAGGACCATCGAGCTAACCCGTAGTTTTGAATCCCCGACATCATTACATAAGTTCTACTAGAGAATGTTCTCTAGTTAAATGTTTCCATTACACATCAGGGCAAAAATTGAAACAATAATAGAAAAAAGAATATGTTCAACAAGAGGACAACTCAAGAGGTCACCCATCCTAGACTACTCTCAGCAACCTACATTTAACAATGGAATGATGACGGGATCTGATGAACTAGTGGTGGTATGATCTCAAATGTCTGCTTCTCGCACTCATATATACATGAATAGTCTTTCACTACTTTCTCCCTTCATTTTCACTCATTTCACTTAATTTTTACTATGTTTTGATCTCGTTTCTCTAGGACCATCGAGCTAACCCATAGTTTTGAATCCCCGACATCATTACATAAGTTATACTAGTGAATGTTCTCTAGTTAAATGTTTCCATTACACATCAGGGCAAAAATTGAAACAATAATAGAAAAATGAATGCGTTCAACAAGAGGACAACTCAAGAGGTCACCCATCCTAGAGTACTCTCAGCAACCTACATATAACTTTGGAATGATGACGGGATCCAATGAATTAGTGGTGGTATGATAAAAAATGTCTACTTCTCGCGCTCATATATACATGAATAGTCTTTCACTACTTTCTCCGTTCATTTTAACTCATTTCTCTTAAATGTTACTATGTTTTGATCTCGTTTCTCTAGGACCATCGAGCTAACTCGTAGTTTTGAATCCCCGACATCATTACATAAGTTCTACTAGAGAATGTTCTCTAGTTAAATGTTTCCATTACACATCGGGCAAAAATTGAAACAATAATAGAAAAAAGAATGCGTTCAACAAGAGGACAACTCAAGAGGTCACCCATCCTAGACTACTCTCAGCAACCTACATTTAACATTGGAATGATGGCGGGATCTGATGAACTAGTGGTGGTATGATCTCAAATGTCTGCTTCTCGCACTCATATATACATGAATAGTCTTTCACTACTTTCTCCCTTCATTTTCACTCATTTCTCTTAATTTTTACTATGTTTTGATCTCGTTTCTCTAGGACCATCGAGCTAACCCATAGTTTTGAATCCCCGACATCATTACATAAGTTCTACTAGTGAATGTTCTCTAGTTAAATGTTTCCATTACACATCAGGGCAAAAATTGAAACAATAATAGAAAAATGAATGCGTTCAACAAGAGGACAACTCAAGAGGTCACCCATCCTAGACTACTCTCAGCAACCTACATATAACTTTGGAATGATGACGGGATCCAATGAATTAGTGGTGGTATCATAAAAAAATGTCTACTTCTCGCGCTCATATATACATGAAAAGTCTTTGACTACTTTCTCCCTTCATTTTCACTCATTTCTCTTAAATTTTACTATCTTTTGGTCTCGTTTCTCTAGGAGCATCGAGCTAACCCACAGTCTTGAATCCCCGACATCATTACATAAGTTCTACTAGAGGATGTTCTCTAGTTAAATGTTTCCATTACACATCAGGGCAAAAATTGAAACAATATTAGAAAAAAGAATGCGTTCAACAAGAGGACAAATGAAGAGGTCACCCATCCTAGACTACTCTCAGCCAAGTACATTTAACTTCGTAATGATGACGGGATCCGATGAATTAGTTGTGGTATGATCTTAACTGTCTGCTTCGCGCGCTCATATGTACATGAAAAGTCTTTCACTACTTTCTCCTTTCATTTTCACTCATTTCTCTTAAATTTTACTATGTTTTGATCTCGTTTCTCTAGGAGCATCGAGCTAACCCGTAGTCTTGAATCCGCGGCATCATTACATAAGTTCTACTAGAGGATGTTCTCTAGTTAAATGTTTCCATTTCACATTAGGACAAAAATTGAAACAATAATAGAAAAAAGAATGCGTTCAACAAGAGGACAAATGAAGAGGTCACCCATCCTAGACTACTCTCAGCCAAGTACATTTAACTTCGTAATGATGACGGGATCCGATGAATTAGTGGTGGTATGATCTCAAATGTCTGCTTCTCGCACTCATATATACATGAAAAGTTTTTGACTACTTTCTCCCTTCATTTTCACTCATTTCTCTTAAATTTTACTATCTTTTGGTCTCGTTTCTCTAGGAGCATCGAGCTAACCCACAGTCTTGAATCCCCGACATCATTACATAAGTTCTACTAGAGGATGTTCTCTAGTTAAATGTTTCCATTACACATCAGGGCAAAAAATGAAACAATAAAAGAAAAAAGAATGCGTTCAACAAGAGGACAGATGAAGAGGTCACCCATCCTAGACTACTCTCAGCCAAGTACATTTAACTTCGGAATGATGACGGGATTCGATGAATTAGTGGTGGTATGATCTTAACCGTCTGCTTCGCGTGCTCATATGTATATGAATAGTCGTTCACTACTTTCTCCCTTCATTTTCACTCATTTCTCTTAATTTTTACTATGTTTTGATCTCGTTTCTCTAGGACCATCGAGCTAACCCGTAGTTTTGAATCCCCGACATCATTACATAAGTTCTACTAGAGAATGTTCTCTAGTTAAATGTTTCCATTACACATCAGGGCAAAAATTGAAACAATAATAGAAAAAAGAATGCGTTCAACAAGAGGACAACTCAAGAGGTCACCCATCCTAGACTACTCTCGGCAACCTACATATAACTTTGGAATGATGACGGGATCCAATGAATTAGTGGTGGTATGATAAAAAATGTCTACTTCTTGCGCTCATATATACATGAATAGTCTTTCACTACTTTCTCCCTTCATTTTCACTCATTTCTCTTAAATTTTACTATGTTTTGATCTCGTTTCTCTAGGAGCATCGAGCTTACCCGCAGTCTTGAATCTGCGACATCATTACATAAGTTCTACTAGAGGATGTTCTCTAGTTAAATGTTTCCATTTCACATCAGGGCAAAAATTGAAACAATAATAGAAAAAAGAATGCGTTCAACAAGAGGACAAATGAAGAGGTCACCCATCTTAGACTACTCTCAGCCAAGTACATTTAACTTCGGAATGATGACGGGAACCGATGAATTAGTGGTGGTATGATCTTAACCGTCTGCTTCTCACGCTCATATGTATATGAATAGTCTTTCACTACTTTCTGCCTTCATTTTCACTCATTTCTCTTAAATTTTACTATGTTTTGGTCTCGTTTCTCTAGGAGCATCGAGCTAACCCACAGTCTTGAATCCCCGACATCATTACATAAGTTCTACTAGAGGATGTTCTCTAGTTAAATGTTTCCATTACACATCGGGGCAAAAATTGAAACAATAATAGAAAAAAGAATGCGTTCAACAAGAGGACAAATGAAGAGGTCACCCATCCTAGACTACTCTCGGCCAAGTACATTTAACTTCGTAATGATGACGGGATCCGATGAATTAGTGGTGGTATGATCTCAAATGTCTGCTTCTCGCACTCATATATACATGAAAAGTTTTTGACTACTTTCTCCCTTCATTTTCACTCATTTCTCTTAAATTTTACTATCTTTTGGTCTCGTTTCTCTAGGAGCATCGAGCTAACCCACAAGCCTTGAATCCCCGACATCATTACATAAGTTCTACTAGAGGATGTTCTCTAGTTAAATGTTTCCATTACACATCAGGGCAAAAAATGAAACAATAAAAGAAAAAAGAATGCGTTCAACAAGAGGACAACTCAAGAGGTCACCCATCCTAGACTACTCTCAGCAACCTACATATAACTTTGGAATGATGACGGGATCCAATGAATTAGTGGTGGTATGATAAAAAATGTCTACTTCTTGCGCTCATATATACATGAATAGTCTTTCACTACTTTCTCCCTTCATTTTCACTCATTTCTCTTAAATTTTACTATGTTTTGATCTCGTTTCTCTAGGAGCATCGAGCTTACCCGCAGTCTTGAATCTGCGACATCATTACATAAGTTCTACTAGAGGATGTTCTCTAGTTAAATGTTTCCATTTCACATCAGGGCAAAAATTGAAACAATAATAGAAAAAAGAATGTGTTCAATAAGAGGACAAATCAAGAGGTCACCCATCCTAGACTACTCTCAGCCAACTACATTTAACTTCGGAATGATGCCGGGATCTGATGAATTACTGGTGGTATATTCTTAACCGTCTGCTTCTCGCGCTTATATGTACATGAATAGTCTTTCACTACATTCTCCCTTCATTTTCACTCATTTCTCTTAATTTTTACTATGTTTTGATCTCATTTCTCTAGGAGCATCGACCTAACACGCAGTCTTGAATCCCCAACATCATTACATAAGTTCTACTAGAGGATGTTCTCTAGTTTAATGTTTCCTTTACACATCAGGGAAAAAATTGAACCAGTAATAGAAAAAAGAATACGTTCAACAACAGGACAAATGAAAAGGTCACCCATCCTAGACTACTCTCAGCCAAGTACATTTAACTTCGGAATGATGACGGGATCTGATGAATTAGTGGTGGTATGATCTTAACCGTCTGCTTCTCGCGCTCATATGTATATGAATAGCCTTTCACTACTTTCTCCCTTCATTTTCACTCATTTCTGTTAATTTTTACTATGTTTTGATCTCATTTCTCTAGGAGCATCGAGCTAACCCGCAGTTTTGAATCCGCGACATCATTACATACGTTCTACTAGAGGATGTTCTCTAGTTCAATGTTTCCTTTACACATCAGGGCAAAAATTGAAACATTAATAGAAAAAAGAATGCGTTCATCAAGAGGACAAATCAAGAGGTCACCCATCCTAGACTACTCTCAGCAACCTTCATTTAACTTTGGAATGATGACGGGATCCGATGAATTAGTGGTGGTATGATCTAAAATGTCTGCTTCTCGCACTCATATATACATGAATAGTCTTTCACTACTTTCTCCCTTCATTTTCACTCATTTCTCTTAAATTTTACTATGTTTTGATCTCGTTTCTCTAGGAGCATCGAGCTTACCCGCAGTCTTGAATCTGCGACATCATTACATAAGTTCTACTAGAGGATGTTCTCTAGTTAAATGTTTCCATTTCACATCAGGGCAAAAATTGAAACAATAATAGAAAAAAGAATGCGTTCAACAAGAGGACAAATGAAGAGGTCACCCATCTTAGACTACTCTCAGCCAAGTACATTTAACTTCGGAATGATGACGGGAACCGATGAATTAGTGGTGGTATGATCTTAACCGTCTGCTTCTCACGCTCATATGTATATGAATAGTCTTTCACTACTTTCTGCCTTCATTTTCACTCATTTCTCTTAAATTTTACTATGTTTTGGTCTCGTTTCTCTAGGAGCATCGAGCTAACCCACAGTCTTGAATCCCCGACATCATTACATAAGTTCTACTAGAGGATGTTCTCTAGTTAAATGTTTCCATTACACATCAGGGCAAAAATTGAAACAATAATAGAAAAAAGAATGCGTTCAACAAGAGGACAAATGAAGAGGTCACCCATCCTAGACTACTCTCAGCCAAGTACATTTAACTTCGTAATGATGACGGGATCCGATGAATTAGTGGTGGTATGATCTCAAATGTCTGCTTCTCGCACTCATATATACATGAAAAGTTTTTGACTACTTTCTCCCTTCATTTTCACTCATTTCTCTTAAATTTTACTATCTTTTGGTCTCGTTTCTCTAGGAGCATCGAGCTAACCCACAGTCTTGAATCCCCGACATCATTACATAAGTTCTACTAGAGGATGTTCTCTAGTTAAATGTTTCCATTACACATCAGGGCAAAAAATGAAACAATAAAAGAAAAAAGAATGCGTTCAACAAGAGGACAACTCAAGAGGTCACCCATCCTAGACTACTCTCGGCAACCTACATATAACTTTGGAATGATGACGGGATCCAATGAATTAGTGGTGGTATGATAAAAAATGTCTACTTCTTGCGCTCATATATACATGAATAGTCTTTCACTACTTTCTCCCTTCATTTTCACTCATTTCTCTTAAATTTTACTATGTTTTGATCTCGTTTCTCTAGGAGCATCGAGCTTACCCGCAGCCTTTGAATCTGCGACATCATTACATAAGTTCTACTAGAGGATGTTCTCTAGTTAAATGTTTCCATTTCACATCAGGGCAAAAATTGAAACAATAATAGAAAAAAGAATGTGTTCAATAAGAGGACAAATCAAGAGGTCACCCATCCTAGACTACTCTCAGCCAACTACATTTAACTTCGGAATGATGCCGGGATCTGATGAATTACTGGTGGTATATTCTTAACCGTCTGCTTCTCGCGCTTATATGTACATGAATAGTCTTTCACTACATTCTCCCTTCATTTTCACTCATTTCTCTTAATTTTTACTATGTTTTGATCTCATTTCTCTAGGAGCATCGACCTAACACGCGAGCCTTGAATCCCCAACATCATTACATAAGTTCTACTAGAGGATGTTCTCTAGTTTAATGTTTCCTTTACACATCGGGGAAAAAATTGAACCGGTAATAGAAAAAAGAATACGTTCAACAACGGGACAAATGAAAAGGTCACCCATCCTAGACTACTCTCAGCCAAGTACATTTAACTTCGGAATGATGACGGGATCTGATGAATTAGTGGTGGTATGATCTTAACCGTCTGCTTCTCGCGCTCATATGTATATGAATAGCCTTTCACTACTTTCTCCCTTCATTTTCACTCATTTCTGGTTAATTTTTACTATGTTTTGATCTCATTTCTCTAGGAGCATCGAGCTAACCCGCAGTTTTGAATCCGCGACATCATTACATACGTTCTACTAGAGGATGTTCTCTAGTTCAATGTTTCCTTTACACATCAGGGCAAAAATTGAAACATTAATAGAAAAAAGAATGCGTTCATCAAGAGGACAAATCAAGAGGTCACCCATCCTAGACTACTCTCAAAAACCTTCATTTAACTTTGGAATGATGACGGGATCCGATGAATTAGTGGTGGTATGATCTAAAATGTCTGCTTCTCGCACTCATATATACATGAATAGTCTTTCACTACTTTCTCCCTTCATTTTCACTCATTTCTCTTAAATTTTACTATGTTTTAATCTCGTTTCTCTAGGAGCATCGAGTTAACCCGCAGTCTTGAATCCGCGACATCATTACATAAGTTCTACTAGAGGATGTTCTCTAGTTAAATGTTTCCATTACACATCAGAGCAAAAATTGAAATAATAATAGAAAAAAGTATGCATTCAACAAGAGGACAAATCAAGAGGTCACCCATCCTAGACTACTCTCAGCAACCTATAACTTTGGAATGATGACGGGATCCGATGAATTAGTGGTTGTATGATCTCAAATGTCTGCTTCTCGCACTCATATATACATGAATAGTCTTTCACTACTTTCTCACTTCATTTCCACTCATTTCTCTTAAATTTTACTGTGTTTTGATCTCGTTTCTATAGGAGCATCGACCTAACCCTCAGTCTTGAATCCCCAACATCATTACATAAGTTCTACTAGAGGATGTTCTCTAGTTCAATGTTTCCTTTACACATCAGGGAAAAAATTGAAACAATAATAGAAAAAAGAAGACGTTCAACAACAGGACAAATAAAGAGGTCACCCATCCTAGACTACTCTCAGCCAAGAACATTTAACTTCGGAATGATGACGGGATCTGGTAATTTAGTGGTGGTATGATCTTAACCGTCTGCTTCTCGCGCTCATATGTAGATGAATAGTCTTTCACTACTTTCTCCCGTAATTTTCACTCATTTCTCTTAATTTTTACTATGTTTTGATCTCGTTTCTCTAGGAGCATCGAGCTAACCCATAGTCTTGAATCCCCGACATCATTATATAAGTTCTAATAGAGGATGTTCTCTAGTTATATCTTTCTATTACACATCAAAGCAAAAATTGAAACAATAATAGAAATAAAATGCGTTCAAAAAGAGGACAAATCAATAGGTCACCCATCCTAGTCTACTCTCAACAACCTACATTTAACTTGGGAATGATGCCGGGATCTGATGAATTACTGGTGGTATATTCTTAACCGTCTGCTTCTCGCGCTTATATGTACATGAATAGTCTTTCACTACTTTCTCCCTTCAATTTCACTCATTTCTCTTAATTTTTACTATGTTTTGATCTCATTTCTCTAGGAGCATCGACCTAACACGCAGTCTTGAATCCCCAACATCATTACATAAGTTCTACTAGAGGATGTTCTCTAGTTTAATGTTTCCTTTACACATCAGGGAAAAAATTGAACCAGTAATAGAAAAAAGAATACGTTCAACAACAGGACAAATAAAGAGGTCACCCATCCTAGACTACTCTCAGCCAAGTACATTTAACTTCGGAATGATTACGGGATCTGATAAATTAGTGGTGGTATGATCTTAACCGTCTGCTTCTCGCGCTCATATGTACATGAATAGTCTTTCACTACTTTCTCCCGTCATTTTCACTCATTTCTTTTAATTTTTACTATGTTTTGATCTCGTTTCTCTAGGAGCATCGAGCTAACCCGTAGTCTTGAATCCCCGACATCATTATATAAGTTCTACTAGAGGATGTTCTCTAGTTAAATCTTTCTATTACACATCAACGCAAAAATTGAAATAATAATAGAAAAAAGAATGCGTTCAACAAGAGGACAAATCAAGAGGTCACCCATCCTAGACTACTCTCAGCAACCTACATTTAACTTTTGAATGATGACGGGATCCGATGAATTAGTGGTGGTATGATCTAAAATGTCTGCTTCTCGCACTCACATATACATGAATAGTCTTTCACTACTTTCTCCCTTCATTTTCACTCATTTCTCTTAATTTTTACTATGTTTTTATCTCATTTCTCTAGGAGCATCGACCTAACACGCAGTCTTCAATCCCCAACATCATTACATAAGTTCTACTAGAGGATGTTCTCTAGTTTAATGTTTCCTTTACACATCAGGGAAAAAATTGAACCAGTAATAGAAAAAAGAATACGTTCAACAACAGGACAAATAAAGAGGTCACCCATCCTAGACTACTCTCAGCCAAGTACATTTAACTTCGGAATGATGACGGGATCTGGTAAATTAGTGGTGGTATGATCTTAACCGTCTGCTTCTCGCGCTCATATGTACATGAATAGTCTTTCACTACTTTCTCCCGTCATTTTCACTCATTTCTCTTAATTTTTACTATGTTTTGATCTCGTTTCTCTAGGAGCATCGAGCTAACCCGTAGTCTTGAATTCCCGACATCATTATATAAGTTCTACTAGAGGATGTTCTCTAGTTAAATCTTTCTATTACACATCAACGCAAAAATTGAAATAATAATAGAAAAAAGAATGCGTTCAACAAGAGGACAAATCAAGCGGCTACTCTCAGCAACCTACATTTAATTTTTGAATGATGACGGGATCCGATGAATTAGTGGTGGTATGATCTAAAATGTCTGCTTCTCGCACTCACATATACATGAATACTCTTTCACTACTTTCTCCCTTCATTTTCACTCATTTCTCTTAATTTTTACTATGTTTTGATCTCATTTCACTAGGAGCATCGACCTAACACGCAGTCTTCAATCCCCAACATCATTACATAAGTTCTACTAGAGGATGTTCTCTAGTTTTTCCTTTACACATCAGGGAAAAAATTGAAACAGTAATAGAAAAAAGAATACGTTCAACAACAGGACAAATAAAGACGTCACCCATCCTAGACTACTCTCAGCCAAGTACATTTAACTTCGGAATGATGCCGGGATCTGATGAATTACTGGTGGTATATTCTTAACCGTCTGCTTCTCGCGCTTATATGTACATGAATAGTCTTTCACTACTTTCTCCCTTCATTTTCACTCATTTCTCTTAATTTTTACTATGTTTTGATCTCATTTCTCTAGGAGCATCGACCTAACACGCAGTCTTCAATCCCCAACATCATTACATAAGTTCTACTAGAGGATGTTCTCTCGTTTAATGTTTCCTTTACACATCAGGGAAAAAATTGAACCAGTAATAGAAAAAAGAATACGTTCAACAAGAGGACAAATCAAGAGGTCATGCATCCTAGAGTACTCTCAGCCAAGTACATTTAACTTCGGAATGATGACGGGATCCGATAAATTAGTGGTGGTATGATCTCAAATGTAAGCTTCTCGCGCTCATATGTATATCAATAGTCTTTCACTACTTTCTCCCTTCATTTTCACTCATTTCTCTTAATTTTTACTACGTTTTGATGTTTTTTCTGTAGAAGCATCAAACTAACCCGCAGTCTCGGTTCCCTGACATCATTACACATGTTCCACTAGAGGATGTTATCTAGTTAAAACGTATCAATTACACATCTGGGCAAAAATAGCAACAGAAAAGAGAAGGGGTTCAACAAGAGGAAAGATCAAGAGGTCACCCATCCTAGACTACTTTCAGCCAAGTACATTTAACTTCGGAATGATGACGGGATCCGATGAATTAGTGGTGGTATGATCTCAACCGTTTGCTTCTCGCGCTCATATGTACATGAATAGTCTTTCACTACTTACTCCCTTCATTTTCACTCATTTCTCTTAATTTTTACAAGTTTTTGATCTCGTTTTTGTATGAGCAACAAACTAACCCGTAGTCTCGGTTACCCGACATCATTATACAAGTTCCACTAGAGGATGTTATCTAGTTAAAACGTTTCCATTACACATATGGGCAAAAATAGTAACAATAATAGAAAAAAGAAGGCGTTCAACAAGAGGACAAATCAAGAGGACACCCATCCTAGACTATTCTCAGCCAAGTACATTTAACTTCAGAATGATGACGGGATACGATGAATTACTAGTGGTATGATCTCAAATGTATGCTTCTCGCGCTCTTATGTACATGAATAGTCTTTCACTACTTTCTCCCTTCATTTTCACTCATTTCTCTTAATTTTTACTACGTTTTGATCTTGTTTCGTAGGAGCATCAAACTAACCCGCAGTCTCGGTTTCCTGACATCATTACACAAGTTCCACTAGAGGATGTTATCTAGTTAAAACGTTTCAATTACACATCTGGGCAAAAATAGCAACAATAATAGAAAAGAGAAGGGGTTCAAAAAGAGGAAAGATCAAGAGGTCACCCATCCTAGACTACTTTCAGCCAAGTACATTTAACTTCTGAATGATGATGGGATCCGATGAATTAGTGGTGGTATGATCTCAACCGTTTGCTTCTCGCGCTCATATGTACATGAATAGTCTTTCACTACTTACTCCCTTCATTTTCACTTATTTCTCTTAATTTTCACTACGTTTTGATCTCATTATTTTAGGATCATCGAACTAACCAAAATCTCGGTTCCCCCGACATCTTTAAATAAGTTATACTAGAGGATTTTATCTAGCTATACGTTTCCATTACACATCAGGCCAAAAATAGCAACCAAATTAGAAAAAAGAAAGGTTCAACAAGAGGACAGATCAATAGGTCACCCATCCTAGACTACTCTCAGCAAAGTACATATAACTTCGGAATGATGACGGGATCGATGAATTAGTGGTTATGTGATCTCAAATGTATGCTTCTCGCTCTCATATGTACATGAATAGTCTTTCACTACTTTTTTCCTTCATTTTCACTCATTTCTCTTAATTTTTACTAAGTTTTGATCTCGTTTCTCTAGGAGCATCAAACTAACCCGCAGTCTTGAATCCTCGACATCATTACATAAGTTCTACTAGAGGATGTTCTCTAGTTAAATGTTTCCATTACACATCAGGGCAAATATTGAAATAATAATAGAAAAAAGAATACGTTTAACAAGAGGACAAATCAAGAAGTCAATCATCCTACACTATTCTAAGCCAAGTACATTTAACTTTGGAATGATGACGGGATCCGATGAATTACTAGTGGTATGATCTCAACCGTCTGCTTCTCGCGCTCATATGTACATGAATAGTCTTCCACTACTTTCTCCCTTCATTTTCACTCATTTCTCTTAATTTTTACTACGTTTTGATCTCGTTTTTGTATGAGCATCAAACTAACCCGTAGTCTCGGTTACCCGACATCATTACACAAGTACCACTAGAGGATGTTATCTAGTTAAAACGTTTCGATCACACATCTGGGCCAAAATAGCAACAATAATAGAAAAGAGAAGGGGTTCAATAAGAGGAAAGATCAAGAGGTCACCCACCCTAGACTACTTTCAGACAAGTACATTGAACTTCGGAATGATGACGGGATCCGATGAATTAGTGGTGGTATGATCTCAACCGTTTGCTTCTCGCGCTCATATGTACATGAATAGTCTTTCACTACTTACTCCCTTTATTTTCACTTATTTCTCTTAATTTTCACTACGTTTTGATCTCATTATTTTAGGATCATCGAACTAACCAGCAATCTCGGTTCCCCCGACATCTTTAAATAAGTTATACTAGAGGATTTTATCTAGCTATACGTTTCCATTACACATCGGGCCAAAAATAGCAACCAAATTAGAAAAAAGAAAGGTTCAACAAGAGGACAGATCAATAGGTCACCCATCCTAGACTACTCTCAGCAAAGTACATATAACTTCGGAATGATGACGGGATCTGATGAATTAGTGGTTATGTGATCTCAAATGTCTGCTTCTCGCTCTCATATGTACATAAATAGTCTTTCACTACTTTTTTCCTTCATTTTCACTCATTTCTCATAATTTTTACTACGTTTTGATCTCGTTTCTCTAGGAGCATCGAACTAACCCGCAGTCTTGAATCCTCGACATCATTACATAAGTTCTACTAGAGGATGTTCTCTAGTTAAATGTTTCCATTACACATTAGGGCAAATATTGAAATAATAATAGAAAAAAGAAAGCGTTTAACAAGAAGACAAATCAAGAGGTCACCCATCCTAGACTACTCTCAGTCAAGTACATTTAACTTCGAAATAATGATGGGATCTGATGAATTACTGGTGGAATGATCTCAACCGCCTGCTTCTCGCGCTCATATCTACATGAATAGTCTTTCAATAGTTTCTCCCTTCATTTTCACTCATTTCTCTTAATTTTTACTACGTTTTAATCTCGTTTCTCTAGGAGCATCGAACTAACCCGCGAGCTTGAATCCCCGACATCATTACATAAGTTCTACTAGAGGATGTTCTCCAGTTAAATGTTTCCATTTCACATCAGGGCAAAAATTGAAACAATAATAGAAAAAAGAAAACTTTCGAATGATGATGCGATCCGATGAATTACTAGTGGTATGATCTCAACCGTCTACTTCTCGCGCTCATATGTACATGAATAGTCTTTCACTACTTTCTCCCTTCATTTTCACTCATTTCTCTTAATTTTTACTACGATTTTATCTGGTTTCTATAGGAGCATCAAACTAACCCGCGAGCCTCGGTTCCCTGACATCATTACACAAGTTCAACTAGAGGATGTTATCTAGTTAAAACGTTTGCAGTACACATCTGGGCAAAAATAGCAACAATAATAGAAAAGAGAAGGGGTTCAACAAGAGGAAAGATCAAGAGGTCACCCATCCTAGACTTCTCTCAGCCAAGTACATTTAACTTCGGAATGATGACGGGATCTGATGAATTACTAGTGGTATGATCTCAACCGTCCGCTTCTCGCGCTCATATGTACATGAATAGTCTTTCACTACTTTCTCCCTTCATTTTCACTCATTTCTCTTAATTTTTACTACGTTTTGATCTCGTTTCTCTAGGTGCATCAAACTAACCAGCGATCTTGAATCGCCGACATCATTACATAAGTTCTACTAGAGGATGTTATCTAGTTAAAACGATTCCATTACACATCGGGCCAAAAATGGCAAGAATAATAGAAAAAGAAGGGGTTCAACAAGAGGACAGATCAATAGGTCACCCATCCTAGACTACTCTCGGCAAAGTAAATATAACTTTGGAATGATGACGGGATCTGATGAATTAGTGGTTATGTGATCTCAAATGTCTGCTTCTCGCTCTGATATGTATATGAATAGTCTTTCACTACTTTGTCCCTTCATTTTCACTCATTTCTCTTAATTTTTACTACGTTTTGATCTCGTTTCTCTAGGAGCATCAAACTAACCCGCAGTCTTGAATCCCCGACATCATTATATAACTTCTACTAGAGGATATTCTCTAGTTAAATGTTTCCATTACACTTAGGGCAAAAATTGAAATAATAATAGAAAAAAGAATGCGTTTAACAAGAGGACAAATCAAGAAGTCAACCATCCTACACTATTCTAAGCCAAGTATATTTAACTTTGGAATGATGACGTGATCCGATGAATTACTAGTGGTATGATCTCAACCGTCTGCTTCTCGCGCTCATATGTACATGAATATTCTTCCACTACTTTCTCCCTTCATTTTCACTTAATTTTCTTAATTTTGACTATGTTTTGATCTCGTTTTTGTAGGAGCATCGAAGTAACCCGCAGTCTCGGTTCCCCGACATCATTACATAAGTTCCACTAGAGGATATTATCTAGTTAAAATGTTTGCATTACACATCGGGGCAAAAATAGCAACAATAATAGAAAAAAGAAGGGGTTCAACAAGAGGACTGATCAAGAGGTCACCCATCCTAGACTACTCTCATCCAACTACATTTAACTTCGGAATAATGATGGGATTTGATGAATTACCGGTGGTAAGATCTCAACCACCGCTTCTCGCGCTCATATCTACATGAATAGTCTTTCACTACTTTCTCCCTTCATTTTCACTCATTTCTCATAATTTTTACTACGTTTTGATCTCGTTTCTCTAGGAGCATCGAACTAACCCGCAGTCTTGAATCCCCGACATCATTACATAAGTTCTACTAGAGGATGTTCTCTAGTTAAATATTTCCATTACACATCAGGGCAAAAATTGAAACAATAATAGAAAAAAGAAGGCGTTCAACAAGAAGACAAATCAAGAGGTCACCCATCCTAGACTACTCTCAGCCAAGTACATTTAACTTCGAAATAATGATGGGATCTGATGAATTACTGGTGGAATGATCTCAACCGCCTGCTTCTAGCGCTCATATCTACATGAATAGTCTTTCAATAGTTTCTCCCTTCATTTTCACTCATTTCTCTTAATTTTTACTACGTTTTAATCTCGTTTCTCTAGGAGCATCGAACTAACCCGCAGTCTTGAATCCCCGACATCATTACATAAGTTCTACTAGAGGATGTTCTCCAGTTAAATGTTTCCATTTCACATCAGGGCAAAAATTGAAACAATAATAGAAAAAAGAAAACTTTCGAATGATGATGCGATCCGATGAATTACTAGTGGTATGATCTCAACCGTCTACTTCTCGCGCTCATATGTACATGAATAGTCTTTCACTACTTTCTCCCTTCATTTTCACTCATTTCTCTTAATTTTTACTACGATTTTATCTGGTTTCTATAGGAGCATCAAACTAACCCGCAGTCTCGGTTCCCTGACATCATTACACAAGTTCAACTAGAGGATGTTATCTAGTTAAAACGTTTGCAGTACACATCTGGGCAAAAATAGCAACAATAATAGAAAAGAGAAGGGGTTCAACAAGAGGAAAGATCAAGAGGTCACCCATCCTAGACTTCTCTCAGCCAAGTACATTTAACTTCGGAATGATGACGGGATCTGATGAATTACTAGTGGTATGATCTCAACCGTCCGCTTCTCGCGCTCATATGTACATGAATAGTCTTTCACTACTTTCTCCCTTCATTTTCACTCATTTCTCTTAATTTTTACTACGTTTTGATCTCGTTTCTCTAGGTGCATCAAACTAACCAGCAGTCTTGAATCCCCGACATCATTACATAAGTTCTACTAGAGGATGTTATCTAGTTAAAACGATTCCATTACACATCGGGCCAAAAATGGCAAGAATAATAGAAAAAGAAGGGGTTCAACAAGAGGACAGATCAATAGGTCACCCATCCTAGACTACTCTCAGCAAAGTAAATATAACTTTGGAATGATGACGGGATCTGATGAATTAGTGGTTATGTGATCTCAAATGTCTGCTTCTCGCTCTGATATGTATATGAATAGTCTTTCACTACTTTGTCCCTTCATTTTCACTCATTTCTCTTAATTTTTACTACGTTTTGATCTCGTTTCTCTAGGAGCATCAAACTAACCCGCAGTCTTGAATCCCCGACATCATTATATAACTTCTACTAGAGGATATTCTCTAGTTAAATGTTTCCATTACACTTAGGGCAAAAATTGAAATAATAATAGAAAAAAGAATGCGTTTAACAAGAGGACAAATCAAGAAGTCAACCATCCTACACTATTCTAAGCCAAGTATATTTAACTTTGGAATGATGACGTGATCCGATGAATTACTAGTGGTATGATCTCAACCGTCTGCTTCTCGCGCTCATATGTACATGAATATTCTTCCACTACTTTCTCCCTTCATTTTCACTTAATTTTCTTAATTTTTACTATGTTTTGATCTCGTTTTTGAAGGAGCATCGAAGTAACCCGCGATCTCGGTTCCCCGACATCATTACATAAGTTCCACTAGAGGATATTATCTAGTTAAAATGTTTGCATTACACATCGGGGCAAAAATAGCAACAATAATAGAAAAAGGAAGGGGTTCAACAAGAGGACTGATCAAGAGGTCACCCATCCTAGACTACTCTCATCCAACTACATTTAACTTCGGAATAATGATGGGATTTGATGAATTACTGGTGGTAAGATCTCAACCACCTGCTTCTCGCGCTCATATCTACATGAATAGTCTTTCACTACTTTCTCCCTTCATTTTCACTCATTTCTCATAATTTTTACTACGTTTTGATCTCGTTTCTCTAGGAGCATCGAACTAACCCGCGATCTTGAATCCCCGACATCATTACATAAGTTCTACTAGAGGATGTTCTCTAGTTAAATGTTTCCATTACACATCAGGGCAAAAATTGAAACAATAATAGAAAAAAGAAGGCGTTCAACAAGAAGACAAATCAAGAGGTCACCCATCCTAGACTACTCTCAGCCAAGTACATTTAACTTCGAAATAATGATGGGATCTGATGAATTACTGGTGGAATGATCTCAACCGCCTGCTTCTCGCGCTCATATCTACATGAATAGTCTTTCAATAGTTTCTCCCTTCATTTTCACTCATTTCTCTTAATTTTTACTACGTTTTAATCTCGTTTCTCTAGGAGCATCGAACTAACCCGCAGCCTTGAATCCCCGACATCATTACATAAGTTCTACTAGAGGATGTTCTCCGCTTAAATGTTTCCATTTCACATCAGGGCAAAAATTGAAACAATAATAGAAAAAAGAAAACTTTCGAATGATGATGCGATCCGATGAATTACTAGTGGTATGATCTCAACCGTCTACTTCTCGCGCTCATATGTACATGAATAGTCTTTCACTACTTTCTCCCTTCATTTTCACTCATTTCTCTTAATTTTTACTACGATTTTATCTGGTTTCTATAGGAGCATCAAACTAACCCGCGAGTCTCGGTTCCCCGACATCATTACACAAGTTCAACTAGAGGATGTTATCTAGTTAAAACGTTTGCAAGACACATCCGGGCAAAAATAGCAACAATAATAGAAAAGAGAAGGGGTTCAACAAGAGGAAAGATCAAGAGGTCACCCATCCTAGACTTCTCTCAGCCAAGTACATTTAACTTCGGAATGATGACGGGATCTGATGAATTACTAGTGGTATGATCTCAACCGTCCGCTTCTCGCGCTCATATGTACATGAATAGTCTTTCACTACTTTCTCCCTTCATTTTCACTCATTTCTCTTAATTTTTACTACGTTTTGATCTCGTTTCTCTAGGTGCATCAAACTAACCAGCAGTCTTGAATCGCCGACATCATTACATAAGTTCTACTAGAGGATGTTATCTAGTTAAAACGATTCCATTACACATCGGGCCAAAAATGGCAAGAATAATAGAAAAAGAAGGGGTTCAACAAGAGGACAGATCAATAGGTCACCCATCCTAGACTACTCTCGGCAAAGTAAATATAACTTTGGAATGATGACGGGATCTGATGAATTAGTGGTTATGTGATCTCAAATGTCTGCTTCTCGCTCTGATATGTATATGAATAGTCTTTCACTACTTTGTCCCTTCATTTTCACTCATTTCTCTTAATTTTTACTACGTTTTGATCTCGTTTCTCTAGGAGCATCAAACTAACCCGCAGTCTTGAATCCCCGACATCATTATATAACTTCTACTAGAGGATATTCTCTAGTTAAATGTTTCCATTGCACTTAGGGCAAAAATTGAAATAATAATAGAAAAAAGAATGCGTTTAACAAGAGGACAAATCAAGAAGTCAACCATCCTACACTATTCTAAGCCAAGTATATTTAACTTTGGAATGATGACGTGATCCGATGAATTACTAGTGGTATGATCTCAACCGTCTGCTTCTCGCGCTCATATGTACATGAATATTCTTCCACTACTTTCTCCCTTCATTTTCACTTAATTTTCTTAATTTTTACTATGTTTTGATCTCGTTTTTGTAGGAGCATCGAAGTAACCCGCAGTCTCGGTTCCCCGACATCATTACATAAGTTCCACTAGAGGATATTATCTAGTTAAAATGTTTGCATTACACATCGGGGCAAAAATAGCAACAATAATAGAAAAAAGAAGGGGTTCAACAAGAGGACCGATCAAGAGGTCACCCATCCTAGACTACTCTCATCCAACTTCATTTAACTTCGGAATAATGATGGGATTTGATGAATTACTGGTGGTAAGATCTCAACCACCTGCTTCTCGCGCTCATATCTACATGAATAGTCTTTCACTACTTTCTCCCTTCATTTTCACTCATTTCTCATAATTTTTACTACGTTTTGATCTCGTTTCTCTAGGAGCATCGAACTAACCCGCATCTTGAATCCCCGACATCATTACATAAGTTCTACTAGAGGATGTTCTCTAGTTAAATGTTTCCATTACACATCGGGGCAAAAATTGAAACAATAATAGAAAAAAGAAGGCGTTCAACAAGAAGACAAATCAAGAGGTCACCCATCCTAGACTACTCTCGGCCAAGTACATTTAACTTCGAAATAATGATGGGATCTGATGAATTACTGGTGGAATGATCTCAACCGCCTGCTTCTCGCGCTCATATCTACATGAATAGTCTTTCAATAGTTTCTCCCTTCATTTTCACTCATTTCTCTTAATTTTTACTACGTTTTAATCTCGTTTCTCTAGGAGCATCGAACTAACCCGCGATCCTTGAATCCCCGACATCATTACATAAGTTCTACTAGAGGATGTTCTCCAGTTAAATGTTTCCATTTCACATCAGGGCAAAAATTGAAACAATAATAGAAAAAAGAAAACTTTCGAATGATGATGCGATCCGATGAATTACTAGTGGTATGATCTCAACCGTCTACTTCTCGCGCTCATATGTACATGAATAGTCTTTCACTACTTTCTCCCTTCATTTTCACTCATTTCTCTTAATTTTTACTACGATTTTATCCGGTTTCTATAGGAGCATCAAACTAACCCGCGAGCCTCGGTTCCCCGACATCATTACACAAGTTCAACTAGAGGATGTTATCTAGTTAAAACGTTTGCGGACACATCCGGGCAAAAATAGCAACAATAATAGAAAAGAGAAGGGGTTCAACAAGAGGAAAGATCAAGAGGTCACCCATCCTAGACTTCTCTCAGCCAAGTACATTTAACTTCGGAATGATGACGGGATCTGATGAATTACTAGTGGTATGATCTCAACCGTCCGCTTCTCGCGCTCATATGTACATGAATAGTCTTTCACTACTTTCTCCCTTCATTTTCACTCATTTCTCTTAATTTTTACTACGTTTTGATCTCGTTTCTCTAGGTGCATCAAACTAACCAGCGATCTTGAATCGCCGACATCATTACATAAGTTCTACTAGAGGATGTTATCTAGTTAAAACGATTCCATTACACATCGGGCCAAAAATGGCAAGAATAATAGAAAAAGAAGGGGTTCAACAAGAGGACAGATCAATAGGTCACCCATCCTAGACTACTCTCAGCAAAGTAAATATAACTTTGGAATGATGACGGGATCTGATGAATTAGTGGTTATGTGATCTCAAATGTCTGCTTCTCGCTCTGATATGTATATGAATAGTCTTTCACTACTTTGTCCCTTCATTTTCACTCATTTCTCTTAATTTTTACTACGTTTTGATCTCGTTTCTCTAGGAGCATCAAACTAACCCGCGAGCCTTGAATCCCCGACATCATTATATAACTTCTACTAGAGGATATTCTCTAGTTAAATGTTTCCATTGCACTTAGGGCAAAAATTGAAATAATAATAGAAAAAAGAATGCGTTTAACAAGAGGACAAATCAAGAAGTCAACCATCCTACACTATTCTAAGCCAAGTATATTTAACTTTGGAATGATGACGTGATCCGATGAATTACTAGTGGTATGATCTCAACCGTCTGCTTCTCGCGCTCATATGTACATGAATATTCTTCCACTACTTTCTCCCTTCATTTTCACTTAATTTTCTTAATTTTTACTATGTTTTGATCTCGTTTTTGTAGGAGCATCGAAGTAACCCGCAGATCTCGGTTCCCCGACATCATTACATAAGTTCCACTAGAGGATATTATCTAGTTAAAATGTTTGCATTACACATCGGGGCAAAAATAGCAACAATAATAGAAAAAAGAAGGGGTTCAACAAGAGGACTGATCAAGAGGTCACCCATCCTAGACTACTCTCATCCAACTTCATTTAACTTCGGAATAATGATGGGATTTGATGAATTACTGGTGGTAAGATCTCAACCACCTGCTTCTCGCGCTCATATCTACATGAATAGTCTTTCACTACTTTCTCCCTTCATTTTCACTCATTTCTCATAATTTTTACTACGTTTTGATCTCGTTTCTCTAGGAGCATCGAACTAACCCGCGAGCCTTGAATCCCCGACATCATTACATAAGTTCTACTAGAGGATGTTCTCTAGTTAAATGTTTCCATTACACATCGGGGCAAAAATTGAAACAATAATAGAAAAAAGAAGGCGTTCAACAAGAAGACAAATCAAGAGGTCACCCATCCTAGACTACTCTCGCCCAAGTACATTTAACTTCGAAATAATGATGGGATCTGATGAATTACTGGTGGAATGATCTCAACCGCCTGCTTCTCGCGCTCATATCTACATGAATAGTCTTTCAATAGTTTCTCCCTTCATTTTCACTCATTTCTCTTAATTTTTACTACGTTTTAATCTCGTTTCTCTAGGAGCATCGAACTAACCCGCAGTCTTGAATCCCCGACATCATTACATAAGTTCTACTAGAGGATGTTCTCCAGTTAAATGTTTCCATTACACATCAGGGCAAAAATTGAAACAATAATAGAAAAAAGAAAACTTTCGAATGATGATGGGATCCGATGAATTACTAGTGGTATGATCTCAACCGTCTACTTCTCGCGCTCATATGTACATGAATAGTCTTTCACTACTTTCTCCCTTCATTTTCACTCATTTCTCTTAATTTTTACTACGATTTTATCTGGTTTCTATAGGAGCATCAAACTAACCCGCAGTCTCGGTTCCCCGACATCATTACACAAGTTCAACTAGAGGATGTTATCTAGTTAAAACGTTTGCAGTACACATCTTGGCAAAAATAGCAACAATAATAGAAAAGAGAAGGGGTTCAACAAGAGGAAAGATCAAGAGGTCACCCATCCTAGACTTCTCTCAGTCAAGTACATTTAACTTCGGAATGATGACGGGATCTGATGAATTACTAGTGGTATGATCTCAACCGTCCGCTTCTCGCGCTCATATGTACATGAATAGTCTTTCACTACTTTCTCCCTTCATTTTCACTCATTTCTCTTAATTTTTACTACGTTTTGATCTCGTTTGTCTAGGTGCATCAAACTAACCAGCAGTCTTGAATCCCCGACATCATTACATAAGTTCTACTAGAGGATGTTATCTAGTTAAAACGATTCCATTACACATCGGGCCAAAAATGGCAAGAATAATAGAAAAAAGAAGGGGTTCAACAAGAGGACAGATCAATAGGTCACCCATCCTAGACTACTCTCAGCAAAGTAAATATAACTTCGGAATGATGACGGGATCTAATGAATTAGTGGTTATGTGATCTCAAATGTCTGCTTCTCGCTCTGATATGTATATGAATAGTCTTTCTCTACTTTGTCCCTTCATTTTCACTCATTTCTCTTAATTTTTACTACGTTTTGATCTCGTTTCTCTAGGAGCATCAAACTAACCCGCAGTCTTGAATCCCCGACATCATTACATAACTTCTACTAGAGGATATTCTCTAGTTAAATGTTTCCATTACACTTAGGGCAAAAATTGAAATAATAATAGAAAAAAGAATGCGTTTAACAAAAGGACAAATCAAGAAGTCAACCATCCTACACTATTCTAAGCCAAGTATATTTAACTTTGGAATGATGACGTGATCCGATGAATTACTAGTGGTATGATCTCAACCGTCTGCTTCTCGCGCTCATATGTACATGAATAGTCTTCCACTACTTTCTCCCTTCATTTTCACTCATTTCTCTTAATTTTTACTACGTTTTGATCTCATTTTTGTACGAGCATCAAACTAACCCGTAGTCTCGGTTACCCGACATCATTACACAAGTACCACTAGAGGATGTTATCTAGTTAAAACGTTTCAATCACACATCTGGGCCAAAATAGCAACAATAATAGAAAAGAGAAGGGGTTCAATAAGAGGAAAGATCAAGAGGTCACCCATCCTAGACTACTTTCAGACAAGTACATTGAACTTCGGAATGATGACGAGATCCGATGAATTAGTGGTGGTATGATCTCAACCGTTTGCTTCTCGCGCTCATATGTACATGAATAGTCTTTCACTACTTACTCCCTTTATTTTCACTTATTTCTCTTAATTTTCACTACGTTTTGATCTCATTTTTTTAGGATCATCGAACTAACCAAAGAATCTCGGTTCCCCCGACATCATTACATAAGTTCCACTAGAGGATTTTAGCTATAAGTTTCCATTACACATCAGGCCAAAAATAGCAACCAAATTAGAAAAAAGAACGGTTCAACAAGAGGACAGATCAATAGGTCACCCATCCTAGACTACTCTCAGCAAAGTACATATAACTTCGGAATGATGACGGGATCTGATGAATTAGTGGTTATGTGATTTCAAATGTCTGCTTCTCGCTCTCATATGTACATGAATAGTCGTTCACTACTTTCTCCCTTCATTTCACTCATTTCTCTTAATTTTTACTACGTTTTGATCTCGTTTCTCTAGGAGCATCAAACTAACCCGCAGTCTCGGTTCCCCGACATCATTACACAAGTTCAACTAGAGGATGTTATCTAGTTAAAACGTTTGCAGTACACATCTGGGCAAAAATAGCAACAATAATAGAAAAGAGAAGGGGTTCAACAAGAGGAAACATCAAGAGGACACCCATCCTAGACTATTCTCAGCCAAGTACATTTAACTTTGGAATGATGACGGGATACGATGAATTACTAGTGGTATTATCTCAAATGTCTGCTTCTCGCACTCAAATATACATGAATAGTCTTTCACTACTTTTTCACTTCATTTTCATTCATTTTTCTTAATTTTTACTACGCTTTGATCCCGTTTCTGTAGGAGCATCAAACTAACCCGCAGTCTCGGTTCCCCGACATCATTACACAAGTTCCACTAGAGGATGTTATCTAGTTAAAACGTTTACATTACACATCTGGGCAAAAATAGCAACAATAATAGAAAAGAGAAGAGGTTCAACAAGAGGAAAGATCAAGAGGTCACCCATCCTAGACTACTTTCAGACAAGTACATTTAACTTCGGAATGATGACGGGATCCGATGAATTAGTGGTGGTATGATCTCAACCGTTTGCTTCTCGCGCTCATATGTACATGAATAGTCTTTCACTACTTACTCCCTTCATTTTCACTTATTTCTCTTAATTTTCACTATGTTTTGATCTCATTTTTTTAGGATCATCGAACTAACCAGCAATCTCGGTTCCCCCGACATCATTACATAAGTTCTACTAGATGATTTTATCTAGCTATACGTTTCCATTACACATCAGGCCAAAAATAGCAACCAAATTAGAAAAAAGAAAGGTTCAACAAGAGGACAGATCAATAGGTCACCCATCCTAGACTACTCTCAGCAAAGTACATATAACTTCGGAATGATGACGGGATCTGATGAATTAGTGGTTATGTGATCTCAAATGTCTTCTTCTCGCTCTCATATGTTCATGAATAGTCGTTCACTACTTTCTCCCTTCATTTTCACTCATTTCTCTTAATTTTTACTACGTTTTGATCTCGTTTCTCTAGGAGCATCAAACTAACCCGCAGTCTCGGTTCCCCGACATCATTACACAAGTTCAACTAGAGGATGTTATCTAGTTAAAACGTTTTGCAAGACACATCCGGGCAAAAATAGCAACAATAATAGAAAAGAGAAGGGGTTCAACAAGAGGAAAGATCAAGAGGACACCCATCCTAGACTATTCTCAGCCAAGTACATTTAACTTCGGAATGATGACGGGATACGATGAATTACTAGTGGTATTATCTCAAATGTCTGCTTCTCGCACTCAAATATACATGAATAGTCTTTCACTACTTTTTCACTTCATTTTCATTCATTTTTCTTAATTTTTACTTCGCTTTGATCCCGTTTCTGTAGGAGCATCAAACTAACCCGCAGTCTCGGTTCCCCGACATCATTACATAAGTTCCACTAGAGGATGTTATCTAGTTAAAACGTTTACATTACACATCTGGGCAAAAATAGCAACAATAATAGAAAAGAGAAGGGGTTCAACAAGAGGAAAGATCAAGAGGTCACCCATCCTAGACTACTTTCAGACAAGTACATTTAACTTCGGAATGATGACGGGATCCGATGAATTACTAGTGGTATGATCTCAACCGTCTGCTTCTCGCGCTCATATGTACATGAATAGTCTTCCACTACTTTCTCCCTTCATTTTTCACTCATTTCTCTTAATTTTTACTACTTTTTGATCTCGCTTTTGTACGAGCATCAAACTAACCCGTAGTCTCGGTTACCCGACATTATTACACAAGTTCCACTAGAGGATGTTATGTAGTTAAAACGTTTCCATTACACATATGGGCAAAAATAGTAACAATAATAGAAAAACAAGGCGTTCAACAAGAGGACAAATCAAGAGGACACCCATCCTAGACTATTCTCAGCCAAGTACATTTAACTTCGGAATGATGACGGGATCTGATGAATTACTAGTGGTATGATCTCAACCGTCCGCTTCTCGCGCTCATATGTACATGAATAGTCTTTCACTACTTACGCCCTTCATTTTCACATATTTCTCTTAAGTTTCACTACATTTTGATGTCACTGTTTTAGGATCATGGAACTAACCAGCAATCTCGGTTCCCCCGACATCATTACATAAGTTCTACTAGAGGATTTTATCTAGGTATACGTTTCCATTACACATCAGGCCAAAAATAGCAACCAAATTAGAAAAAAGAAAGGTTCAACAAGAGGACAGATCAATAGGTCACCCATGCTAGACTACTCTCAGCAAAGTACATATAACTTTGGAATGATGACGGATCTGATGAATTAGTGGTTATGTGATCTCAAATGTCTGATTGTCGCTCTCATAAGTACATGAATAGTCTTTCACTAATCTCTCCCTTCATTTTCACTCGTTCCTCTTAATTTTTACTACGTTTTGATCTCGTTTCTGTAGGAGCATCAAACTAACCCAAAGCCTTGGTTCCCCGACATCATTACATAAGTTTTTCTAGAGGATTTTATCTAGTTAAAACGATTTCATTACACATCGGGCCAAAATAGCAACAATAATAGAAAAGAGAAGGGGTTCAACAAGAGGAAAGATCAAGAGGTCACCCATCCTAGACTACTTTCAGACAAGTACATTTAACTTCGGAATGATGACGGGATCCGATGAATTAGTGGTGGTATGATCTCAACCGTTTGCTTCTCGCGCTCATATGTACATGCATAGTCTTTCACTACTTACTCCCTTCATTTTCACTTATTTCTCTTAATTTTCACTACGTTTTGATCTCATTTTTTTAGGATCATCGAACTAACCAGCAATCTCGGTTCCCCCGACATCATTACATAAGTTCCACTAGAGGATTTTAGCTATAAGTTTCCATTACACATCAGGCCAAAAATAGCAACCAAATTAGAAAAAAGAACGGTTCAACAAGAGGACAGATCAATAGGTCACCCATCCTAGACTACTCTCAGCAAAGTACATATAACTTCGGAATGATGACGGGATCTGATGAATTAGTGGTTATGTGATCTCAAATGTCTGCTTCTCGCTCTCATATGTACATGAATAGTCGTTCACTACTTTCTCCCTTCATTTTCACTCATTTCCCTTAATTTTTACTACGTTTTGATCTCGTTTCTCTAGGAGCATCAAACTAACCCGCAGTCTCGGTTCCCCGACATCATTACACAAGTTCAACTAGAGGATGTTATCTAGTTAAAACGTTTGCAGTACACATCTGGGCAAAAATAGCAACAATAATAGAAAAGAGAAGGGGTTCAACAAGAGGAAAGATCAAGAGGACACCCATCCTAGACTATTCTCAGCCAAGTACATTTAACTTCGGAATGATGACGGGATACGATGAATTACTAGTGGTATTATCTCAAATGTCTGCTTCTCGCACTCAAATATACATGAATAGTCTTTCACTACTTTTTCACTTCATTTTCATTCATTTTTCTTAATTTTTACTACGCTTTGATCCCGTTTCTGTAGGAGCATCAAACTAACCCGCGATCTCGGTTCCCCGACATCATTACACAAGTTCCACTAGAGGATGTTATCTAGTTAAAACGTTTACATTACACATCTGGGCAAAAATAGCAACAATAATAGAAAAGAGAAGGGGTTCAACAAGAGGAAAGATCAAGAGGTCACCCATCCTAGACTACTTTCAGACAAGTACATTTAACTTCGGAATGATGACGGGATCCGATGAATTAGTGGTGGTATGATCTCAACCGTTTGCTTCTCGCGCTCATATGTACATGAATAGTCTTTCACTACTTACTCCCTTCATTTTCACTTATTTCTCTTAATTTTCACTACGTTTTGATCTCATTTTTTTAAGATCATCGAACTAACCAGCAATCTCGGTTCCCCCGACATCATTACATAAGTTCTACTAGATGATTTTATCTAGTTATACGTTTCCATTACACATCAGGTCAAAAATAGCAACCAAATTAGAAAAAAGAAAGGTTCAACATGAGGATAGATCAATAGGTCACCCATCCTAGACTACTCTCACCAAAGTACATATAACTTCGGAATGATGACGGGATCTGATGAATTAGTGGTTATGTGATCTCAAATGTCAGCTTCTCGCTCTCATATGTATATGAATAGTCTTTCACTACCTTCTCCCTTCATTTTCACTCATTTCTCTTAATTTTTACTACGTTTTGATCTCGTTACTCTAGGAGCATCAAACTAACCCGCAGTCTTGAATCCCCGACATCATTACATAAGTTGTACTAGAGGATGTTCTCTAGTTAAATGTTTCCATTACACATCAGGGCACAAATTGAAATAATAATAGAAAAAAGAATGCGTTTAACAAGAGGACAAATCAAGAAGTCAACCATCCTACACTATTCTAAGCCAAGTACATTTAACTTTGGAATGATGACGGGATCCGATGAATTACTATTGGTATGATCTCAACCGTCTGCTTCTCGCGCTCATATGTACATGAATAGTCTTCCACTACTTTCTCCCTTCATTTTTCACTCATTTCTCTTAATTTTTACTACTTTTTGATCTCGCTTTTGTACGAGCATCAAACTAACCCGTAGTCTCGGTTACCCGACATTATTACACAAGTTCCACTAGAGGATGTTATGTAGTTAAAACGTTTCCATTACACATATGGGCAAAAATAGTAACAATAATAGAAAAAAGACGGCGTTCAACAAGAGGACAAATCAAGAGGACACCCATCCTAGACTATTCTCAGCCAAGTACATTTAACTTCGGAATGATGACGGGATCTGATGAATTACTAGTGGTATGATCTCAACCGTCCGCTTCTCGCGCTCATATGTACATGAATAGTCTTTCACTACTTACGCCCTTCATTTTCACTTATTTCTCTTAAGTTTCACTACGTTTTGATGTCACTGTTTTAGGATCATGGAACTAACCTGCAATCTCGGTTCCCCCGACATCATTACATAAGTTCTACTAGAGGATTTTATCTAGGTATACGTTTCCATTACACATCACGCCAAAAATAGCAACCAAATTAGAAAAAAGAAAGGTTCAACAAGAGGACAGATCAATAGGTCACCCATGCTAGACTACTCTCAGCAAAGTACATATAACTTCGGAATGATGACGGATCTGATGAATTAGTGGTTATGTGATCTCAAATGTCTGATTGTCGCTCTCATAAGTACATGAATAGTCTTTCACTAATCTCTCCCTTCATTTTCACTCGTTCCTCTTAATTTTTACTACGTTTTGATCTCGTTTCTGTAGGAGCATCAAACTAACCCAAGCCTTGGTTCCCCGACATCATTACATAAGTTTTTCTAGAGGATTTTATCTAGTTAAAACGATTCCATTACACATCGGGCCAAAAATAGCAACAATAATAGAAAAAACAAGGGGTTCTACAAGAGGACAGATAAAGAATTCATCAATCCTAGACTACTCTAAGCCAACTACATTTAAGTTCGGAATGATGACGGGATCCGATGAATTAGTGGTGGTATGATCTCAAATGTCTGCTTCTCGCACTCAAATATACATGAATAGTCTTTCAGTACTTTCTCCCTTTATTTTAACTCATTTCACTTAATTTTTACTACGTTTTGATCTCTTTTCTCAAGGAGCATCGAACTTACCCGCAGTATTGAATCCCTGAAATTGTTACATAAGTTCTACTAGAGGATGTTCTCTAGGTAAATGTTAACATTACACATCAGGGCAAAAATTGAAACAATAATAGAAAAAAGAATGCGTTCAACAAAAGGACAAAGCAAGAGGTCACCCATCCTAGACTATTCTAAGCCAAGTACATTTAACTTCGGAATGATGACGGGATCCGATGAATTACTAGTGGTATGATCTAAACCATCTGCTTCTCGTGCTCAATTGTACATGAATAGTGTTTCACTACTTTCTCCCTTCATTTTCACTCATTTTTCTAAATTTTTACTACGTTTTGATCTCGTTTCTCTAGGAGCATCAAACTAACCCGCAGTCTCGGTTCCCCAACATCATTACACAAGTTCCACTAGAGTATGTTATCTAGTTAAATAGTTTCCATCACACATCTGGGCAAAAATAGCAAGAATAATAGAAAAGAGAAGGGGTTCAACAAGAGGAAAGATCAATAGGTCGCCCATCCTAGACTACTTTCACCACGTACATTTAACTTCGAATGATGACGGGATCCGATGAATTAGTGGTGGTATGATCTCAAATGTCTGTTTCTCGCACTCATATATACATGAATAGTCTTTCACTACTTTCTGCCTTCATTTTCACTTATTTCTCTTAAATTTTACTACGTTTTGATCTCGTTTCTCTAGGAGCATCGAACTAACCCGAGTCTTGAATCCCCGACATCATTACATAAGTTCTACTAGAGGATGTTATCTAGTTAAAACGATTCCATTACACATCGGGCCAAAAATAGCAACAATAATAGAAAAAACAAGGGGTTGAACAAGAGGACAGATCAAGAGGTCATCAATCCTAGACTACTCTCAGCAACCTACATTTAAGTTCGGAATGATGACGGGATCCGATGAATTAGTGGTGGTATGATCTCAAATGTCTGCTTCTCGCACTCAAATATACATGAATAGTCTTTCACTACTTTTTCCCTTCATTTTCACTCATTTTTCTTAACTTATACTACGCTTTGATCCCGTTTCTGTAGGAGCATCAAACTAACCCACAGTCTCGGTTCCCCGACATCATTACACAAGTTCCACTAGAGGATGTTATCTACTTAAAACGTTTCCATTACACATCTGGGCAAAAAATAGCAACAATAATAGAAAAGAGAAGGGGTTCAACAAGAGGAAAGATCAAGAGGTCACCCATCCTAGACTATTCTATGCCAAGTACATTTAACTTCGGAATGATGACGGGATCTGATGAATTACTAGTGGTATGATCTCAACCGTCCGCTTCTCGCGCTCATATGTACATGAATAGTCTTTCACTACTTACGCCCTTCATTTTCACTTATTTCTCTTAAGTTTCACTACGTTTTGATGTCACTGTTTTAGGATCATGGAACTAACCTGCAATCTCGGTTCCCTCGACATCATTACATAAGTTCTACTAGAGGATTTTATCTAGGTATACGTTTCCATTACACATCAGGCCAAAAATAGCAACCAAATTAGAAAAAAGAAAGGTTCAACAAGAGGACGGATCAATAGGTCACCCATGCTAGACTACTCTCGGCAAAGTACATATAACTTCGGAATGATGACGGATCTGATGAATTAGTGGTTATGTGATCTCAACTGTCTGATTGTCGCTCTCATAAGTACATGAATAGTCTTTCACTAATCTCTCCCTTCATTTTCACTCGTTCCTCTTAATTTTTACTACGTTTTGATCTCGTTTCTGTAGGAGCATCAAACTAACCCAAGCCTTGGTTCCCCGACATCATTACATAAGTTTTTCTAGAGGATTTTATCTAGTTAAAACTATTCCATTACACATCGGGCCAAAAATAGCAACAATAATAGAAAAAACAAGGGGTTCTACAAGAGGACAGATAAAGAATTCATCAATCCTAGACTACTCTAAGCCAACTACATTTAAGTTCGGAATGATGACGGGATCCGATGAATTAGTGGTGGTATGATCTCAAATGTCTGCTTCTCGCACTCAAATATACATGAATAGTCTTTCAGTACTTTCTCCCTTCATTTTAACTCATTTCACTTAATTTTTACTACGTTTTGATCTCTTTTCTCAAGGAGCATCGAACTTACCCGCAGTATTGAATCCCTGAAATTGTTACATAAGTTCTACTAGAGGATGTTCTCTAGGTAAATGTTAACATTACACATCAGGGCAAAAATTGAAACAATAATAGAAAAAAGAATGCGTTCAACAAAAGGACAAAGCAAGAGGTCACCCATCCTAGACTATTCTAAGCCAAGTACATTTAACTTCGGAATGATGACGGGATCCGATGAATTACTAGTGGTATGATCTAAACCATCTGCTTCTCGTGCTCAATTGTACATGAATAGTGTTTCACTACTTTCTCCCTTCATTTTCACTCATTTTTCTAAATTTTTACTACGTTTTGATCTCGTTTCTCTAGGAGCATCAAACTAACCCGCAGTCTCGGTTCCCCAACATCATTACACAAGTTCCACTAGAGTATGTTATCTAGTTAAATAGTTTCCATCACACATCTGGGCAAAAATAGCAACAATAATAGAAAAGAGAAGGGGTTCAACAAGAGGAAAGATCAATAGGTCGCCCATCCTAGACTACTTTCAGCCACGTACATTTAACTTCGGAATGATGACGGGATCCGATGAATTAGTGGTGGTATGATCTCAAATGTCTGTTTCTCGCACTCATATATACATGAATAGTCTTTCACTACTTTCTCCCTTCATTTTCACTTATTTCTCTTAAATTTTACTACGTTTTGATCTCTTTTCTCTAGGAGCATCGAACTAACCTGCAGTCTTGAATCCCCGACATCATTACATAAGTTCTACTAGAGGATGTTATCTAGTTAAAACGATTCCATTACACATCGGGCCAAAAATAGCAACAATAATAGAAAAAACAAGGGGTTGAACAAGAGGACAGATCAAGAGGTCATCAATCCTAGACTACTCTCGGCAACCTACATTTAAGTTCGGAATGATGACGGGATCCGATGAATTAGTGGTGGTATGATCTCAAATGTACGCTTCTCGCACTCAAATATACATGAATAGTCTTTCACTACTTTTTCCCTTCATTTTCACTCATTTTTCTTAACTTATACTACGCTTTGATCCCGTTTCTGTAGGAGCATCAAACTAACCCACAGTCTCGGTTCCCCGACATCATTACACAAGTTCCACTAGAGGATGTTATCTAGTTAAAACGTTTCCATTACACATCTGGGCAAAAAATAGCAACAATAATAGATAAGAGAAGGGGTTCAACAAGAGGAAAGATCAAGAGGTCACCCATCCTAGACTATTCTCAGCCAAGTACATTTAACTTCGGAATGATGACGGGATCTGATGAATTACTAGTGGTATGATCTCAACCGTCCGCTTCTCGCGCTCATATGTACATGAATAGTCTTTCACTACTTACGCCCTTCATTTTCACTTATTTCTCTTAAGTTTCACTACGTTTTGATCTCACTGTTTTAGGATCATGGAACTAACCAGCAATCTCGGTTCCCCCGACATCATTACATAAGTTCTACTAGAGGATTTTATCTAGCTATACGTTTCCATTACACATCAGGCCAAAAATAGCAACCAAATTAGAAAAAAGAAAGGTTCAACAAGAGGACAGATCAATAGGTCACCCATGCTAGACAGTACTCTCAGCAAAGTACATATCACATCGGAATGATGACGGATCTGATGAATTAGTGGTTATGTGATCTCAAATGTCTGATTGTCGCTCTCATAAGTACATGAATAGTCTTTCACTAATCTCTCCCTTCATTTTCACTCGTTCCTCTTAATTTTTACTACGTTTTGATCTCGTTTCGTAGGAGCATCAAACTAACCCAAAGTCTTGGTTCCCCGACATCATTACATAAGTTTTTCTAGAGGATTTTATCTAGTTAAAACGATTCCATTACAGATCGGGCCAAAAATAGCAACAATAATAGAAAAAACAAGGGGTTCTACAAGAGGACAGATCAAGAGTTCATCAATCCTAGACTACTCTAAGCCAACTACATTAAAGTTCGGAATGATGACGGAATCCGATGAATTAGTGGTGGTATGATCTCAAATGTCTGCTTCTCGCACTCAAATATACATGAATAGTATTTCACTACTTTCTCCCTTCATTTTAACTCATTTCACTTAATTTTTACTACGTTTTGATCTCTTTTCTCAAGGAGCATCGAACTTACCCGCAGTCTTGAATCCCTGAAATTGTTACATAAGTTCTACTAGAGGATGTTCGCTAGGTAAATGTTTCCAATACACATCAAGGCAAAAATTGAAACAATATTAGATAAAAGAATGCGTTCAATAAAAGGACAAAGCAAGAGGTCACCCATCCTAGACTATTCTAAGCAAAGTACATTTAACTTCGGAATGATGGCGGGATCCGATGAATTACTAGTGGTATGATCTAAACCATCTGCTTCTCGTGCTCAATTGTACATGAATAGTGTTTCACTACTTTCTCCCTTCATTTTCACTCATTTTTCTTAATTTTTACTACGTTTTGATCTCGTTTCTCTAGGAGCATCAAACTAACCCGCAGTCTTGAATCCCCGACATCATTACATAAGTTCTACTAGAGGATGTTCTCTAGTTAAATGTTTCCATTACACCTCAGGGCAAAAATTGAAACAATAATAGAAAAAAGAATACGTTCAACAAGAGGCCAAATCAAGAGGTCACCCATCCTACACTATTCTAAGCCAAGTACATTTAACTTTGGAATGATGACGGGATCCGATGCATTACTAGTGGTATGATCTCAACCGTCTGCTTCTCGTGCTCATATGTACATGAATAGTCTTTCACTACTTACGCCCTTCATTTTTACTTATTTCTCTTATGTTTCACTACGTTTTGATGTCACTGTTTTAGGATCATGGAACTAACCAGCAATCTCGGTTCCCCCGACATCATTACATAAGTTCTACTAGAGGATTTTATCTAGCTATACGTTTCCATTACACATCGTGCCAAAAATAGCAACCAAATTAGAAAAAAGAAAGGTTCAACAAGAGGACGGATCAATAGGTCACCCATGCTAGACTACTCTCGGCAAAGTACATATAACTTCGGAATGATGACGGATCGATGAATTAGTGGTTATGTGATCTCAAATGTCTGATTGTCGCTCTCATAAGTACATGAATAGTCTTTCACTAATCTCTCCCTTCATTTTCACTCGTTCCTCTTAATTTTTACTACGTTTTGATCTCGTTTCTGTAGGAGCATCAAACTAACCCAAAGCCTTGGTTCCCCGACATCATTACATAAGTTTTTCTAGAGGATTTTATCTAGCCAAAAATAGCAACAATAATAGAAAAAACAAGGGGTTCTACAAGAGGACAGATCAAGAGTTCATCAATCCTAGACTACTCTAAGCCAACTACATTTAAGTTCGGAATGATGACGGGATCCGATGAATTAGTGGTGGTATGATCTCAAATGTCTGCTTCTCGCACTCAAATATACATGAATAGTCTTTCACTACTTTCTCCCTTCATTTTAACTCATTTCACTTAATTTTTACTACGTTTTGATCTCTTTTCTCAAGGAGCATCGAACTTACCCGCAGCCTTGAATCCCCGAAATTGTTACATAAGTTCTACTAGAGGATGTTCTCTAGGTAAATGTTTCCATTACACATCAGGGCAAAAATTGAAACAATAATAGAAAAAAGAATGCATTCAACAAAAGGACAAAGCAAGAGGTCACCCATCCTAGACTATTCTAAGCCAAGTACATTTAACTTCGGAATGATGACGGGATCCGATGAATTACTAGTGGTATGATCTAAACCATCTGCTTCTCGTGCTCAATTGTACATGAATAGTGTTTCACTACTTTCTCCCTTCATTTTCACTCATTTTTCTTAATTTTTACTACGTTTTGATCTCGTTTCTCTAGGAGCATCAAACTAACCCGCGCTCTCGGTTCCCCAACATCATTACACAAGTTCCACTAGAGGATGTTATCTAGTTAAATCGTTTCCATTACACATCTGGGCAAAAATAGCAACAATAATAGAAAACAGAAGGGGTTCAACAAGAGGAAAGATCAATAGGTCGCCCATCCTAGACTACTTTCAGCCACGTACATTTAACTTCGGAATGAGGACGGGATCCGATGAATTATTGGTGGTATGATCTCAAATGTCTGTTTCTCGCACTCATATATACATGAATAGTCTTTCACTACTTTCTCCCTTCATTTTCACTTATTTCTCTTAAATTTTAATACGTTTTGATCTCGTTTCTCTAGGAGCATCGAACTAACCTGCAGTCTTGAATCCCCGACATCATTACATAAGTTCTACTAGAGGATGTTATCTAGTTAAAACGATTCCATTACACATCGGGCCAAAAATAGCAACAATAATAGAAAAAACAAGGGGTTCAACAAGAGGACAGATCAAGAGGTCATCAATCCTAGACTACTCTCAGCAACCTACATTTAAGTTCGGAATGATGACGGGATCCGATGAATTAGTGGTGGTATGATCTCAAATGTTTGCTTCTCGCACTCAAATATACATGAATAGTCATTCACTACTTTTTCCCTTCATTTTCACTCATTTTTCTTAATTTATACTACGCTTTGATCCCGTTTCTGTAGGAGCATCAAACTAACCCACAGTCTCGGTTCCCCGACATCATTACACAAGTTCCACTAGAGGATGTTATCTAGTTAAAACGTTTCCATTACACATCTGGGCAAAAATAGCAACAATAATAGAAAAGAGAAGGGGTTCAACAAGAGGAAAGATCAAGAGGTCACCCATCCTAGACTATTCTCAGCCAATTACATTTAACTTCCGAATGATGACGGAATCTGATGAATTACTAGTGGTATGATCTCAACCGTCCGCTTCTCGCGCTCATATGTACATGAATAGTCTTTCACTACTTACGCCCTTTATTTTCACTTATTTCTCTTAAGTTTCACTACGTTTTGATGTCACTGTTTTAGGATCATGGAACTAACCAGCAATCTCGGTTCCCCCGACATCATTACATAAGTTCTACTAGAGGATTTTATCTAGCTATACGTTTCCATTACACATCAGGCCAAAAATAGAAACAAAATTAGAAAAAAGAAAGGTTCAACAAGCGGACAGATCAATAGGTCACCCATGCTAGACTACTCCCAGCAAAGTACATATAACTTCGGAATGATGACGGATCTGATGAATTAGTGGTTATGTGATCTCAAATGTCAGCTTCTCGCTCTCATATGTATATGAATGGTCTTTCACTACCTTCTCCCTTCATTTTCACTCATTTCTCTTAATTTTTACTACGTTTTGATCTCGTTACTCTAGGAGCATCAAACTAAACCGCAGTCTTGAATCCCCGACATCATTACATAAGTTCTACTAGAGGATGTTCTCTAGTTAAATGTTTCCATTACACCTCAGGGCAAAAATTGAAACAATAATAGAAAAAAGAATACGTTCAACAAGAGGCCAAATCAAGAGGTCACCCATCCTACACTATTCTAAGCCAAGTACATTTAACTTTGGAATGATGACGGGATCCGATGCATTACTAGTGGTATGATCTCAACCGTCTGCTTCTCGTGCTCATATGTACATGAATAGTCTTCCACTACTTTCTCCCTTCATTTTCACTCATTTCTCTTAATTTTTACTACTTTTTGATCTCACTTTTGTACGAGCATCAACCTAACCCGTAGTCTCGGTTACCCGACATTATTACACAAGTTCCACTAGAGGATGTTATCTAGTTAAAACGTTTCAATTACACATTTGGGCAAAAATAGTAACAATAATAGAAAAAAGAAGGCGTTCAACAAGAGGACAAATCAAGAGGACACCCATCCTAGACTATTCTCAGCCAAGTACATTTAACTTCCGAATGATGACGGGATCTGATGAATTACTAGTGGTATGATCTCAACCGTCCGCTTCTCGCGCTCATATGTACATGAATAGTCTTTCACTACTTACGCCCTTCATTTTCACTTATTTCTCTTAAGTTTCACTACGTTTTGATGTCACTGTTTTAGGATCATGGAACTAACCAGCAATCTCGGTTCCCCCGACATCATTACATAAGTTCTACTAGAGGATTTTATCTAGCTATACGTTTCCATTACACATCAGGCCAAAAATAGCAACCAAATTAGAAAAAAGAAAGGTTCAACAAGAGGACAGATCAATAGGTCACCCATGCTAGACTACTCTCAGCAAAGTACATATAACTTCGGAATGATGACGGATCTGATGAATTAGTGGTTATGTGATCTCAAATGTCTGATTGTCGCTCTCATAAGTACATGAATAGTCTTTCACTAATCTCTCCCTTCATTTTCACTCGTTCCTTTTAATTTTTACTACGTTTTGATCTCGTTTCTGTAGGAGCATCAAACTAACCCAAAGCCTTGGTTCCCCGACATCATTACATAAGTTTTTCTAGAGGATTTTATCTAGCCAAAAATAGCAACAATAATAGAAAAAACAAGGGGTTCTACAAGAGGACAGATCAAGAGTTCATCAATCCTAGACTACTCTAAGCCAACTACATTTAAGTTCGGAATGATGACGGGATCCGATGAATTAGTGGTGGTATGATCTCAAATGTCTGCTTCTCGCACTCAAATATACATGAATAGTCTTTCACTACTTTCTCCCTTCATTTTAACTCATTTCACTTAATTTTTACTACGTTTTGATCTCTTTTCTCAAGGAGCATCGAACTTACCCGCAGTCTTGAATCCCTGAAATTGTTACATAAGTTCTACTAGAGGATGTTCTCTAGGTAAATGTTTCCATTACACATCAGGGCAAAAATTGAAACAATAATAGAAAAAAGAATGCATTCAACAAAAGGACAAAGCAAGAGGTCACCCATCCTAGACTATTCTAAGCCAAGTACATTTAACTTCGGAATGATGACGGGATCCGATGAATTACTAGTGGTATGATCTAAACCATCTGCTTCTCGTGCTCAATTGTACATGAATAGTGTTTCACTACTTTCTCCCTTCATTTTCACTCATTTTTCTTAATTTTTACTACGTTTTGATCTCGTTTCTCTAGGAGCATCAAACTAACCCGCAGTCTCGGTTCCCCAACATCATTACACAAGTTCCACTAGAGGATGTTATCTAGTTAAATCGTTTCCATTACACATCTGGGCAAAAATAGCAACAATAATAGAAAAGAGAAGGGGTTCAACAAGAGGAAAGATCAATAGGTCGCCCATCCTAGACTACTTTCAGCCACGTACATTTAACTTCGGAATGATGACGGGTTCCGATGAATTAGTGGTGGTATGATCTCAAATGTCTGTTTCTCGCACTCATATATACATGAATAGTCTTTCACTACTTTCTCCCTTCATTTTCACTTATTTCTCTTAAATTTTAATACGTTTTGATCTCGTTTCTCTAGGAGCATCGAACTAACTCCGCAGCTTGAATCCCCGACATCATTACATAAGTTCTACTAGAGGATGTTATCTAGTTAAAACGATTCCATTACACATCGGGCCAAAAATAGCAACAATAATAGAAAAAACAAGGGGTTCAACAAGAGGACAGATCAAGAGGTCATCAATCCTAGACTACTCTCAGCAACCTACATTTAAGTTCGGAATGATGACGGGATCCGATGAATTAGTGGTGGTATGATCTCAAATGTCTGCTTCTCGCACTCAAATATACATGAATAGTCATTCACTACTTTTTCCCTTCATTTTCACTCATTTTTCTTAATTTATACTACGCTTTGATCCCGTTTCTGTAGGAGCATCAAACTAACCCACAGTCTCGGTTCCCCGACATCATTACACAAGTTCCACTAGAGGATGTTATCTAGTTAAAACGTTTCCATTACACATCTAGGCAAAAATAGCAATAATAATAGAAAAGAGAAGGGGTTCAACAAGAGGAAAGATCAAGAGGTCACCCATCCTAGACTATTCTCAGCCAATTACATTTAACTTCCGAATGATGACGGAATCTGATGAATTACTAGTGGTATGATCTCAACCGTCCGCTTCTCGCGCTCATATGTACATGAATAGTCTTTCACTACTTACGCCCTTTATTTTCACTTATTTCTCTTAAGTTTCACTACGTTTTGATGTCACTGTTTTAGGATCATGGAACTAACCAAGAATCTCGGTTCCCCCGACATCATTACATAAGTTCTACTAGAGGATTTTATCTAGCTATACGTTTCCATTACACATCAGGCCAAAAATAGAAACCAAATTAGAAAAAAGAAAGGTTCAACAAGAGGACAGATCAATAGGTCACCCGTGCTAGACTACTCCCAGCAAAGTACATATAACTTCGGAATGATGACGGATCTGATGAATTAGTGGTTATGTGATCTCAAATGTCAGCTTCTCGCTCTCATATGTATATGAATGGTCTTTCACTACCTTCTCCCTTCATTTTCACTCATTTCTCTTAATTTTTACTACGTTTTGATCTCGTTACTCTAGGAGCATCAAACTAACCCGCAGTCTTGAATCCCCGACATCATTACATAAGTTCTACTAGAGGATGTTCTCTAGTTAAATGTTTCCATTACACATCAGGGCAAAAATTCAAATAATAATAGAAAAAAGAAGACGTTCAACAAGAGGACAAATCAAGAAGTCAACCATCCTACACTATTCTAAGCCAAGTACATTTAACTTTGGAATGATGACGGGATCCGATGAATTACTAGTGGTATGATCTCAACCGTCTGCTTCTCGCGCTCATATGTACATGAATAGTCTTCCACTACTGTCTCCCTTCATTTTTCACTCATTTCTCTTAATTTTTACTACTTTTTGATCTCGCTTTTGTACGAGCATCAAACTAACCCGTAGTCTCGGTTACCCGACATTATTACACAAGTTCCACTAGAGGATGTTATCTAGTTAAAACGTTTCCATTACACATATGGGCAAAAATAGTAACAATAATAGAAAAAAGAAGGCGTTCAACAAGAGGACAAATCAAGAGGACACCCATCCTAGACTATTCTCAGCCAAGTACATTTAACTTCGGAATGATGACGGGATCTGATGAATTACTAGTGGTATGATCTCAACCTTCCGCTTCTCGCGCTCATATGTACATGAATAGTCTTTCACTACTTACGCCCTTCATTTTCACTTATTTCTCTTAAGTTTCACTACGTTTTGATCTCACTGTTTTAGGATCATGGAACTAACCAGCAATCTCGGTTCCCCCGACATCATTACATAAGTTCTACTAGAGGATTTTATCTAGCTATACGTTTCCATTACACATCAGGCCAAAAATAGCAACCAAATTAGAAAAAAGAAAGGTTCAACAAGAGGAGAGATCAATAGGTCACCCATGCTAGACTACTCTCAGCAAAGTACATATAACTTCGGAATGATGACGGATCTGATGAATTGGTGGTTATGTGATCTCAAATGTCTGATTGTCGCTCTCATAAGTACATGAATAGTCTTTCACTAATCTCTCCCTTCATTTTCACTCGTTCCTCTTAATTTTTACTACGTTTTGATCTCGTTTCTGTAGGAGCATCAAACTAAACCAAAGTCTTGGTTCCCCGACATCATTACATAAGTTTTTCTAGAGGATTTTATCTAGTTAAAACGATTCCATTACACATCGGGCCAAAAATAGCAACAATAATAGAAAAAACAAGGGGTTCTACAAGAGGACATATCAAGAGTTCATCAATCCTAGACTACTCTAAGCCAACTTCATTTAAGTTCGGAATGATTACGGGATCCGATGAATTAGTGGTGGTATGATCTCAAATGTCTGCTTCTCGCACTCAAATATACATGAATAGTATTTCACTACTTTCTCCCTTCATTTTAACTCATTTCACTTAATTTTTACTACGTTTTGATCTCTTTTCTCAAGGAGCATCGAACTTACCCGCAGTCTTGAATCCCCGAAATTGTTACATAAGTTCTACTAGAGGATGTTCGCTAGGTAAATGTTTCCAATACACATCGGGGCAAAAATTGAAACAATAATAGAAAAAAAGAATGCGTTCAACAAAAGGACAAAGCAAGAGGTCACCCATCCTAGACTATTCTAAGCCAAGTACATTTAACTTCGGAATGATGACGGGATCCGATGAATTAGTGGTGGTATGATCTCAAATGTCTGCTTCTCGCACTAATATATACATGAATAGTCTTTAACTACTTTCTCCCTTCATTTTCACTTATTTCTCTTAAATTTTACTACGTTTTGATCTCGTTTCTCTAGGAGCATCAAACTAACCCGCAGTCTTGAATCCCCGACATCATTACATAAGTTCTACTAGAGGATGTTATCTAGTTAAAATGATTCCATTATACATCGGGCCAAAAATAGCAATAATAATAGAAAAAACAAGGGGTTCAACAAGAGGACAGATCAAGTGGTCATCAATCCTAGACTACTCTCAGCAACCTACATTTAAGTTCGGAATGATGACGGGATCTGATAAATTAGTGGTGGTATGATCTCAAATGTCTGCTTCTCGCACTCAAATATACATGAATAGTCTTTCACTACTTTTTCCCTTCATTTTCACTCATTTTTCTTAATTTTTACTACGCTTTGATCCCGTTTCTGTAGGAGCATCAAACTAACCCGCAGTTTCGGTTCCCCGACATCATTACACAAGTGCCACTAGAGGATGTTATCTAGTTAAAACGTTTCCATTACACATCTGGGCAAAAATAGCAACAATAATAGAAAAGAGAAAAGGGGTTCAACAAGAGGAAAGATCAAGAGGTCACCCATCCTAGACTTCTCTCAGCCAAGTACATTTAACTTCGGAATGATGACGGGATCTGATGAATTACTAGTGGTATGATCTCAACCGTCTACTTCTCGCGCAGATATGTACATGAATAGTCTTTCACTACTTTCTCCCTTCATTTTCACTCATTTCTCTTAATTTTTACTACCTTTTCATCTCGTTTCTTTAGGAGCATCAAACTAACCCGCAGTCTTGAATCCCCGACATCATTACATATGTTCTACTAGAGGATGTTCTCTAGTTAAATGTTTCCATTACACATCAGGATAAAAATTGAAATAATAATTGAAAAAAGAATGCGTTTAACAAGAGGACAAATCAAGAAGTCAACCATCCTACATTATTCTAAGCCAAGTACATTTAACTTTGGAATGATGACGGGATCCGATGAATTACTAGTGGTATGATCTCAAACGTCTGCTTATCGCGCTCATATGTACATGAATAGTCTTCCACTACTTTCTCCCTTCATTTTCACTCATTTCTCTTAATTTTTACTACGTTTTGATCTCGTTTTTGTACAAGCATCAAACTAACCCATAGTCTCGGTTACCCGACATCATTACACAAGTTCCACTAGAGGATGTTATCTAGTTAAAACGTTTCCATTACACATCTGGGCAAAAATAGTAACAATAATAGAAAAAAGAAGGCATTTAACAAGAGGACAAATCAAGAGGACACCCATCCTAGTCTATTCTCAGCCAAGTACATTTAACTTCGGAATGATGACGGGATACGATGAATTACTAGTGGTATGATCTCAAATGTATGCTTCTCGCGCTCATATGTACATGAATAGTCTTTCACTACTTTCTCCCTTCATTTTCACTCCTTTCTCTTATTTTTTACTACGTTTTGATCTTTTTTCTATTCGAGCAACAAACTAACCCGCAGTCTCGGTTCCCTGACATCATTACACAAGTTCCACTAGAGGATGTTATCTAGTTAAAACATTTCAATTACACATCTGGGTTAAAATAGCAACAATAATAGAAAAGAGAAAGGGTTCAACAAAAGGAAAAATCAAGAGGTCACCCATCCTAGACTACTTTCAGCCAAGTACATTTAACTTCGGAATGAAGATGGGATCCGATGAATTAGTGGTGGTATGATCTCAACCGTTTGCTTCTCGCGCTCATATGTACAGGAACAGTCTTTCACTACTTACTCCCTTCATTTTCACTTATTTCTCTTAATTTTCACTACGTTTTAATCTCATTATTTTTGGATCATCGAACTAACCGACAACTTGGTTCCCCCGACATCATTACATCGGTTCTACTAGAGGATATTATCTAGCAATACGTTTCCATTACACATCAGGCCAAAAACAGATACTAAAATAGAAAAAAGAAAGGTTCAACAAGAGGACAGATCAATAGGTCACCCATCCTAGACTACTCTCAGAAAAGTACATATAATTTCGGAATGTTGACGGGATCCGATGAATTAGTGGTGGTATGATCTCAAATGTCTGGTTCTCGCACTCAAATATACATGAATAGTCTTTCACTACTTTCTCCCTTCATTTTCACTCATTTTCCTTAATTTTTACTACGTTTTAATCTCTTTTCTCTAGGAGCATCGAACTAACCCGCAGTCTTGGATCCCTGAGATTGTTACATAAGTTCTACTAGAGGATTTTCTCTAGGTAAATGTTTCCATTACACATCGGGGCAAAAATTGAAACAATAATAGAAAAAAGAATGCGTTCAACAAGAGGACAAAGCAAGAGGTCACCCATCCTTCACTATTCTAAGCCAAGTACATTTAACTTCGGAATGATGACGGGATCCGATGAATTACTAGTGGTATGATCTAAACCATCTACTTGTCGTGCTCAATTGTACATGAATAGTGTTTCACTACTTTCTCCCTTCATTTTCACTCATTTTTCTTTATTTTTACTACGTTTTGATCCCGTTTCTTAAGGAGCATCGAACTAACCCGCAGTCTTGAATCCCCGACATCATTACATAAGTTCCACTAGAGGATGTTCTCCAGTTAAATGTTTCCATTACACATCAGGGCAAAAATTGAAACCATAATAGAAAAAAGAAGGCGTTCAACAAGAAGACAAATCAAGAGGTCACCCATCCTAGACTACTCTTAGCCAAGTACATTTAACTTCGAAATAGTGATGGGATCTGATGAATTACTGGTGGTATGATCTCAACCGCCTGCTTCTCGCGGTCATATCTACATGAATAGTCTTTCACTACTTTCTCCCTTCATTTTCACTCATTTCTCTTAATTTTTACTACGTTTTGATCTCGTTTCTCTAGGAGCATCGAACTAACCCGCAGTCTTGAATCCCCGACATCATTACATAAGTTCTACTAGAGGATTTTCTTTAGTTAAATGTTTCCATTACACATTAGGGGAAAAATTGAAACCATAATAGAAAAAACAATGCGTTCAACAAGAGAACAAATCAAGAGGTCACCCATCCTAGACTACTCTCAACAACCTACATTTAACTTTGGAATGATGACGGGATCCGATGAATTAGTGGTGGTATGATCTAAAATGTCTGCTTCTCGCACTCATATATACATGAATAGTCTTTCACTACTTTCTCCCTTCATTTTCACTCATTTCTCTTAAATTTTACTACGTTTTGATCTCGTTTCTCTAGGAGCATCGAATTAACCCGCAGTCTTGAATCCTCTACATCATTACATAAGTTCTACTAGAGGATGTTCTCCAGTTAAATTGTTTCCATTACACATCAAGGCAAAAATTGAAACCATAATAGAAAAAAGAAGGCGTTCAACAAGAAGACAAATCAAGAGGTCACCCATCCTAGACTACTCTCAGCCAAGTACATTTAACTTCGAAATAATGATGGGATCTGATGAATCACTGGTGGTATGATCTCAACCGCCTGCTTCTCACGCTCATATCTACATGAATAGTCTTTCACTAGCTTCTCCCTTCATTTTCACTCACTTCTCTTAATTTTTACTACGTTTGATCTCGTTTCTCTAGGAGCATCGAACTAACCCGCAGTCATGAATCCCCGACATCATTACATTAGTTCTACTAGAAGATTTTCTTTAGTTAAATGTTTCCATTACACATCAGGGGAAAAATTGAATCCATAATAGAAAAAACAATGCGTTCAACAAGAGGACAAATCAAGAGGTCACCCATCCTAGACTACTCTCAACAACCTACATTTAACTTTAGAATGATGACGGGATCCGATGAATTAGTGGTGGTATGATATAAAATGTCTGCTTCTCGCACTAATATATACATGAATAGTCTTTCACTACTTTCTCCCTTCATTTTCACTCATTTCTCTTAATTTTTACTACGTTTTGATCTCGTTTCTCAAGGAGCATCGAACTAACCTGCAGTCTTGAATCCCCGACATCATTACATAAGTTCTACTAGAGGATGTTCTCCGGGTAAATGTTTCCATTACACATCGTGGCAAAAATTGAAACAATAATAGAAAAAAGAAGGCGTTCAACAAGAAGACAAATCAAGAGGTCACCCATCCTAGACTACTCTCGGCCCAAGTACATTTATCTTTGGAATAATGATGGTATCTGATGAATCACTGGTGGTATGATCTCAACCGCCTGCTTCTCGCGCTCATATCTACATGAATAGTCTTTCACTACTTTCTCCCTTCATTTTCACTAATTTCTCTCCATTTTTACTACGTTTTGATCTCGTTTCTCTAGGAGCATCAACTAACCCGCTGTCTTGAATCCCCGACATCATTACATAAGTTCTACTAGAGGATGCTCTCCAGTTAAATGTTTCCATTACACATCAGGGCAAAAATTGAAACAATAATAGAAAAAAGAAGGCGTTCAACAAGAAGACAAATCAAGAGGTCACCCATCCTAGACTACTCTCAGCCAAGTACATTTATCTTTGGAATAATGATGGTATCTGATGAATCACTGGTGGTATGATCTCAACCGCCTGCTTCTCGCGCTCATATCTACATGAATAGTCTTTCACTACTTTCTCCCTTCATTTTCACTCATTTCTCTCCATTTTTACTACGTTTTGATCTCGTTTCTCTAGGAGCATCAACTAACCCGCCGTCTTGAATCCCCGACATCATTACATAAGTTCTACTAGAGGATGTTCTCCGGTTAAATGTTTCCATTACACATCGGGGCAAAAATTGAAACAATAATAGAAAAAAAGAAGGCGTTCAACAAGAAGACAAATCAAGAGGTCACCCATCCTAGACTACTCTCGGCCAAGTACATTTATCTTTGGAATAATGATGGTATCGATGAATCACCGGTGGTATGATCTCAACCGCCCGCTTTCTCGCGCTCATATCTACATGAATAGTCTTTCACTACTTTCTCCCTTCATTTTCACTAATTTCTCTCCATTTTTACTACGTTTTGATCTCGTTTCTCTAGGAGCATCAACTAACCCGCCGTCTTGAATCCCCGACATCATTACATAAGTTCTACTAGAGGATGTTCTCCGGTTAAATGTTTCCATTACACATCGGGGCAAAAATTGAAACAATAATAGAAAAAAGAAGGCGTTCAACAAGAAGACAAATCAAGAGGTCACCCATCCTAGACTACTCTCGCCCAAGTACATTTATCTTTGGAATAATGATGGTATCCGATGAATCACCGGTGGTATGATCTCAACCGCCCGCTTCTCGCGCTCATATCTACATGAATAGTCTTTCACTACTTTCTCCCTTCATTTTCACTCATTTCTCTCCATTTTTACTACGTTTTGATCTCGTTTCTCTAGGAGCATCAACTAACCCGCCGTCTTGAATCCCCGACATCATTACATAAGTTCTACTAGAGGATGTTCTCCAGTTAAATGTTTCCATTACACATCATGGCAAAAATTGAAACAATAATAGAAAAAAGAAGGCGTTCAACAAGAAGACAAATCAAGAGGTCACCCATCCTAGACTACTCTCGGCCAAGTACATTTAACTTTGGAATAATGATGGGATCTGATGAATCACTGGTGGTATGATCTCAACCGCCTGCTTCTCACGATCATATCTACATGAATAGTCTTTCACTACTTTCTCCCTTCATTTTCACTCACTTCTCTTAATTTTTTCTACGTTTTGATCTCGTTTCTCTAGGAGCATCGAACTAACCCGCAGTCTTGAATCCCCGACATCATTACATAAGTTCTACTAGAGGATTTTCTTTAGTTAAATGTTTCCATTACACATCAGGGGAAAAATTGAAACCATAATAGAAAAAACAATGCGTTCAACAAGAGGACAAATCAAGAGGTCACCCATCCTAGACTACTCTCAACAACCTACATTTAACTTTAGAATGATGACGGGATCCGATGAATTAGTGGTGGTATGATATAAAATGTCTGCTTCTCGCACTAATATATACATGAATAGTCTTTCACTACTTTCTCCCTTCATTTTCACTCATTTCTCTTAATTTTTACTACGTTTTGATCTCGTTTCTCAAGGAGCATCGAACTAACCCGCAGTCTTGAATCCCCGACATCATTACATAAGTTCTACTAGAGGATGTTCTCCTGGTAAATGTTTCCATTACACATCAGGGCAAAAATTGAAACCATAATAGAAAAAGGAAGGCGTTCGACAAGAAGACAAATCAAGAGGTCACCCATCCTAGACTACTCTCGGCCAAGTACATTTATCTTTGGAATAATGATGGTATCCGATGAATCACCGGTGGTATGATCTCAACCGCTTTGCTTCTCGCGCTCATATCTACATGAATAGTCTTTCACTACTTTCTCCCTTCATTTTCACTAATTTCTCTCCATTTTTACTACGTTTTGATCTCGTTTCTCTAGGAGCATCAACTAACCCGCCGTCTTGAATCCCCGACATCATTACATAAGTTCTACTAGAGGATGCTCTCCGGTTAAATGTTTCCATTACACATCGGGGCAAAAATTGAAACAATAATAGAAAAAAGAAGGCGTTCAACAAGAAGACAAATCAAGAGGTCACCCATCCTAGACTACTCTCAGCCAAGTACATTTATCTTTGGAATAATGATGGTATCTGATGAATCACTGGTGGTATGATCTCAACCGCCTGCTTCTCGCGCTCATATCTACATGAATAGTCTTTCACTACTTTCTCCCTTCATTTTCACTCATTTCTCTCCATTTTTACTACGTTTTGATCTCGTTTCTCTAGGAGCATCAACTAACCCGCTGTCTTGAATCCCCGACATCATTACATAAGTTCTACTAGAGGATGTTCTCCGGTTAAATGTTTCCATTACACATCAGGGCAAAAATTGAAACAATAATAGAAAAAAGAAGGCGTTCAACAAGAAGACAAATCAAGAGGTCACCCATCCTAGACTACTCTCAGCCAAGTACATTTATCTTTGGAATAATGATGGTATCTGATGAATCACTGGTGGTATGATCTCAACCGCCTGCTTCTCGCGCTCATATCTACATGAATAGTCTTTCACTACTTTCTCCCTTCATTTTCACTAATTTCTCTCCATTTTTACTACGTTTTGATCTCGTTTCTCTAGGAGCATCAACTAACCCGCTGTCTTGAATCCCCGACATCATTACATAAGTTCTACTAGAGGATGTTCTCCAGTTAAATGTTTCCATTACACATCAGGGCAAAAATTGAAACAATAATAGAAAAAAGAAGGCGTTCAACAAGAAGACAAATCAAGAGGTCACCCATCCTAGACTACTCTCAGCCAAGTACATTTATCTTTGGAATAATGATGGTATCTAATGAATCACTGGTGGTATGATCTCAACCGCCTGCTTCTCGCGCTCATATCTACATGAATAGTCTTTCACTACTTTCTCCCTTCATTTTCACTCATTTCTCTCCATTTTTACTACGTTTTGATCTCGTTTCTCTAGGAGCATCAACTAACCCGCCGTCTTGAATCCCCGACATCATTACATAAGTTCTACTAGAGGATGTTCTCCGGTTAAATGTTTCCATTACACATCAGGGCAAAAATTGAAACAATAATAGAAAAAAGAAGGCGTTCAACAAGAAGACAAATCAAGAGGTCACCCATCCTAGACTACTCTCAGCCAAGTACATTTATCTTTGGAATAATGATGGTATCTGATGAATCAGTGGTGGTATGATCTCAACCGCGCTTCTCGCGCTCATATCTACATGAATAGTCTTTCACTACTTTCTCCCTTCATTTTCACTCATTTCTCTCCATTTTTACTACGTTTTGATCTCGTTTCTCTAGGAGCATCAACTAACCCGCCGTCTTGAATCCCCGACATCATTACATAAGTTCTACTAGAGGATGTTCTCCAGTTAAATGTTTCCATTACACATCGGGGCAAAAATTGAAACAATAATAGAAAAAAGAAGGCGTTCAACAAGAAGACAAATCAAGAGGTCACCCATCCTAGACTACTCTCGGCCAAGTACATTTATCTTTGGAATAATGATGGTATCGATGAATCACCGGTGGTATGATCTCAACCGCTTTGCTTCTCGCGCTCATATCTACATGAATAGTCTTTCACTACTTTCTCCCTTCATTTTCACTAATTTCTCTCCATTTTTACTACGTTTTGATCTCGTTTCTCTAGGAGCATCAACTAACCCGTTGTCTTGAATCCCCGACATCATTACATAAGTTCTACTAGAGGATGTTCTCCGGTTAAATGTTTCCATTACACATCAGGGCAAAAATTGAAACAATAATAGAAAAAAGAAGGCGTTCAACAAGAAGACAAATCAAGAGGTCACCCATCCTAGACTACTCTCAGCCAAGTACATTTATCTTTGGAATAATGATGGTATCTGATGAATCACTGGTGGTATGATCTCAACCGCCTGCTTCTCGCGCTCATATCTACATGAATAGTCTTTCACTACTTTCTCCCTTCATTTTCACTCATTTCTCTCCATTTTTACTACGTTTTGATCTCGTTTCTCTAGGAGCATCAACTAACCCGCTGTCTTGAATCCCCGACATCATTACATAAGTTCTACTAGAGGATGTTCTCCGGTTAAATGTTTCCATTACACATCGGGGCAAAAATTGAAACAATAATAGAAAAAAGAAGGCGTTCAACAAGAAGACAAATCAAGAGGTCACCCATCCTAGACTACTCTCGGCCAAGTACATTTAACTTTGGAATAATGATGGGATCGATGAATCACTGGTGGTATGATCTCAACCGCCTGCTTCTCACGATCATATCTACATGAATAGTCTTTCACTACTTTCTCCCTTCATTTTCACTCACTTCTCTTAATTTTTTCTACGTTTTGATCTCGTTTCTCTAGGAGCATCGAACTAACCCGCGATCTTGAATCCCCGACATCATTACATAAGTTCTACTAGAGGATTTTCTTTAGTTAAATGTTTCCATTACACATCGGGGAAAAATTGAAACCATAATAGAAAAAACAATGCGTTCAACAAGAGGACAAATCAAGAGGTCACCCATCCTAGACTTCTCTCAACAACCTACATTTAACTTTGGAATGATGACGGGATCCGATGAATTAGTGGTGGTATGATCTAAAATGTACGCTTCTCGCACTCATATATACATGAATAGTCTTTCACTACTTTCTCCCTTCATTTTCACTCATTTCTCTTAATTTTTACTACGTTTTGATCTCGTTTCTCAAGGAGCATCGAACTAACCTCTCAGATCTTGAATCCCCGACATCATTACATAAGTTCTACTAGAGGATTTTCTCCGGTTAAATGTTTCCATTGCACATCGGGGCAAAAATTGAAACAATAATAGAAAAAAGAAGGCGTTCAACAAGAAGACAAATCAAGAGGTCACCCATCCTAGACTACTCTCGGCCAAGTACATTTATCTTTGGAATAATGATGGGATCCGATGAATCACGGTGGTATGATCTCAACCTCCCTCGCTTCTCGCGCTCATATCTACATGAATAGTCTTTCACTACTTTCTCCCTTCATTTTCACTCATTTCTCTCAATTTTTACTACGTTTTGATCTCGTTTCTCTAGGAGCATCAACTAACCCGTCGTCTTGAATACCCGACATCATTACATAAGTTCTACTAGAGGATGTTCTCCGGTTAAATGTTTCCATTACACATCGTGGCAAAAATTGAAACAATAATAGAAAAAAGAAGGCGTTCAACAAGAAGACAAATCAAGAGGTCACCCATCCTAGACTACTCTCGGCCAAGTACATTTAACTTTGGAATAATGATGGGATCGATGAATCAACGGTGGAATGATCTCAACCGCTGCTTCTCACGCTCATATCTACATGAATAGTCTTTCACTACTTTCTCCCTTCATTTTCACTCACTTCTCTTAATTTTTACTACGTTTTGATCTCGTTTCTCTAGGAGCATCGAACTAACCCGTAGTCTTGAATACCCGACATCATTACATAAGTTCTACTAGAGGATGTTCTCCAGTTAAATGTTTCCATTAGACATCAGGGCAAAAATTGAAACAATAATAGAAAAAAGAAGGCGTTCAACAAGAAGACAAATCAAGAGGTCACCCATCTTAGACTACTCTCGACAACCTACATTTATCTTTGGAATAATGATGGGATCCGATGAATCAGTGGTGGTATGATCTCAACTGTCCGCTTCTCGCGCTCATACCTACATGAATAGTCTTTCACTACTTTCTCCCTTCATTTTCACTCATTTCTCTCAATTTTTACTACGTTTTGATCTCGTTTCTCTAGGAGCATCAACTAACCCGTCGTCTTGAATACCCGACATCATTACATAAGTTCTACTAGAGGATGTTCTCCGTTAAATGTTTCCATTACACATCGGGGCAAAAATTGAAACAATAATAGAAAAAAGAAGGCGTTCAACAAGAAGACAAATCAAGAGGTCACCCATCCTAGACTACTCTCGGCCAAGTACATTTAACTTTGGAATAATGATGGGATCTGATGAATCACTGGTGGTATGATCTCAACCGCCTGCTTCTCACGCTCATATCTACATAAATAGTCTTTCACTACTTTCTCCCTTCATTTTCACTCACTTCTCTTAATTTTTACTACGTTTTGATCTCGTTTCTCTAGGAGCATCGAACTAACCCGCGATCTTGAATCCCCGACATCATTACATAAGTTCTACTAGAGGATTTTCTTTAGTTAAATGTTTCCATTACACATTAGGGGAAAAATTGAAACCATAATAGAAAAAACAAAATGCGTTCAACAAGAGGACAAATCAAGAGGTCACCCATCCTAGACTACTCTCAACAACCTACATTTAACTTTGGAATGATGACGGGATCCGATGAATTAGTGGTGGTATGATCTAAATGTCCGCTTCTCGCACTCATATATACATGAATAGTCTTTCACTACTTTCTCCCTTCATTTTCACTCATTTCTCTTAATTTTTACTACGTTTTGATCTCGTTTCTCAAGGAGCATCGAACTAACCCGCGATCTTGAATCCCCGACATCATTACATAAGTTCTACTAGAGGATGTTCTCCAGTTAAATGTTTCCATTACACATCAGGGCAAAAATTGAAACAATAATAGAAAAAAGAAGGCGTTCAACAAGAAGACAAATCAAGAGGTCACCCATCCTAGACTACTCTCAGCCAAGTACATTTAACTTTGGAATAATGATGGGATCTGATGAATCACTGGTGGTATGATCTCAACCGCCTGCTTCTCGCGCTCATATCTACATGAATAGTCTTTCACTACTTTCTCCCTTCATTTTCACTCACTTCTCTTAATTTTTACTACATTTTGATCTCGTTTCTCAAGGAGCATCGAACTAACCTGCAGTCTTGAATCCCCGACATCATTACATAAGTTCTACTAGAGGATTTTCTCCAGTTAAATGTTTCCATTGCACATCAGGGCAAAAATTGAAACAATAATAGAAAAAAGAAGGCGTTCAACAAGAAGACAAATCAAGAGGTCACCCATCCTAGACTACTCTCAGCCAAGTACATTTATCTTTGGAATAATGATGGGATTCGATGAATCAACGGTGGTATGATCTCAACCGCCTGCTTCTCGCGCTCATATCTACATGAATAGTCTTTCACTACTTTCTCCCTTCATTTTCACTCATTTCTCTCAATTTTTACTACGTTTTGATCTCGTTTCTCTAGGAGCATCAACTAACCCGCTGTCTTGAATACCCGACATCATTACATAAGTTCTACTAGAGGATGTTCTCCATTAAATGTTTCCATTACACATCGGGGCAAAAATTGAAACAATAATAGAAAAAAGAAGGCGTTCAACAAGAAGACAAATCAAGAGGTCACCCATCCTAGACTACTCTCGCCCAAGTACATTTAACTTTGGAATAATGATGGGATCCGATGAATCACCGGTGGTATGATCTCAACCGCCTCCTTCTCACGCTCATATCTACATGAATAGTCTTTCACTACTTTTTCCCTTCATTTTCACTCACTTCTCTTAATTTTTACTACGTTTTGATCTCGTTTCTCTAGGAGCATCGAACTAACCCAGCGGTCTTGAATCCCCGACATCATTACATAAGTTCTACTAGAGGATTTTCTTTAGTTAAATGTTTCCATTACACATCAGGGGAAAAATTGAAACCATAATAGAAAAAACAATGCGTTCAACAAGAGGACAAATCAAGAGGTCACCCATCCTAGACTACTCTCAACAACCTACATTTAACTTTGGAATGATGACGGGATCCGATGAATTAGTGGTGGTATGATCTAAATGTCTGCTTCTCGCACTGATATATATAGATGAATAGTCTTTCACTACTTTCTCCCTTCATTTTCACTCATTTCTCTTAATTTTTACTACGTTTTGATCTCGTTTCTCAAGGAGCATCGAACTAACCTGCAATCTTGAATCCCCGACATCATTACATAAGTTCTACTAGAGGATGTTCTCCAGCTTAAATGTTTGCATTACACATCGGGCAAAAATTGAAACAATAATAGAAAAAAGAAGGCGTTCAACAAGAAGACAAATCAAGAGGTCACCCATCCTAGACTACTCCCGCCAAGGTACATTTAACTTTGGAATAAT